>JAYMTA010005534.1:0-11321 GCA_036897625.1 Pelargonium cotyledonis | reverse complement strand
CAGAAAAGATGAAACAAACAAACAAATAAGGCACAAGGCTTTCCAGGTTGAATTACCCAAACAGCCCCCCTTCCATACCAAAACACGCCACTTCCATTCCATGACCCATCCACCCACACCCACACCCACACCCACAACCACAACCACTGTGTTTCTCATCTCTTTCGTCTCCTCTTCGCCGCTCCACCGGAAGCCATGGACGCCACCCCAATCTACCGTCTACCCCACGACACACTCCACCAGATCTTCTCCGATCTCCCCCTCCGTCAGATCATGATCTGCCGATCAGTCTGCAAGCTCTTCAACCAGATTCTGACCTCGCCCTTCTTCATTGACCTCATCTCTACCAACCAACCTCTCCACCTCCTCGCCCTCCGCCCTTCCCACCACCACCCTCGCCACCACCACAATCAGCACGCGTCTCTCACTCCCGCCCTCCATGTCTACGATTGTGATCACAACCAATGGCTTAGATTCAATCTCGATTTCCTCCCTTTCCGCTCCCCGCATCCCGTCGCTTCCTCCATGGGGCTCCTCTACCTCTGGGGCGATTCGTCTAATTCCGTCGACTCCAACAAGTCGCTCGTCGTCTGCAACCCGTTGACCCGTCAATTTCGGGACTTGCCCCAGCTAGGTTCGGCTTGGTCCAGGCATGGATCCGTTCTTGTCGATGCCGCCAGTCGGGTCATGGTGCTTACCGAGCTCGCTGCCCTCTACTTCTCGGGTTCGAACCAGTGGCTCAAGTTCTCTTCAAACTTGCCATCAAAACCCAGAAGCCCAATTTTGGTGTCTGACGCCGTGTACGCTCTGTGCGATATTGGGTCTCCTTGGAGAAGCCAATGGAAGCTGTTTTCGTGTACGTTGTCGATGCTCAAGAGCTCCCATAGCTTGACTCGGCTGGAGAAGCACGAATGGGGCGATGTGTTTGATATACTAAAACGACCCAGTCTGGTTCGGGGTGTTGGAAATCGAATTCTAATGGTGGGCGGCCTCAAATCTTCATTCTCCCTGAATGCGGCGTGCTCTACTATCTTGATTTTGCGGTTGGATTTGCAGACACTGGAGTGGGAGGAAGCGGGACGGATGCCATTTGAAATGTTCAGATGTTTTCAGGAATCGAGCAAGTTTAAGGTGTTTGGTGGTGGTGACAGGGTTTGTTTCTCAGCCAAGAGGGTTGGGAGGTTGGCCTTGTGGGATTGCTGTGGAGGAAAAGGAGAATGGAGGTGGATCGACGGTGTACCAGGGAATGGGGATGGGCTCTTCCGCGGCTTCGTGCTCGAAGCTAGGCTCACGGCCCTGCCTTGACTGCAATAGCATTATGCACAGCTCTAAAGCTGCCTGTGATGTGTATTAGAGGTATGCTGACACATGGAGTTGTTTTTGTTCTTGTGTTGTATTTCCCTTGAAAATGAAAATGTTATATCTCTTGATGTGTATATAGTACAGAGTATTTGGTTTCTCAAATCTCAATAATACTCCACCTAGCTAAATTAAAATCTAGTTAGTTTTGATTAGTATTGTGGGAAATGCTTTGTAGGCTGCAATTGCTTATATGTAACTAAAACAAAAGGTACCTAGCCTTTTTCCACACATTGTCACCCATTTTTTTTTTGTTTTTCATTTTTCCCCAAAGGACAGAGGGTTGCCTTGTGACTAGAGGCTGTTACTATTAAGTACTCCCTCTGTTCCAAAATGAGTGTTCTTATTTCTATTTTGAGAAAAATTAAGGATAAGTTAGATAGTGTGGTATATGGGTTAAGAGATACTAACTAAGTTATTATAAGGGTATTATTGACAATTCATGTGTAACTAACTACCTAAAAAAGGAAAGTGGACACTCATTTTGGGAGAAATTTTTTAGAGCAATGCTATATGTCCCAAAAGTTGTACAAAACTATTTGTACAAAATGATGTGTTAACCAATGAGATATGACACATCAACTATCTCATTAATGACTTGGCCTAATCATATCACGTCACGTGTACACTATATTGTATAAACCGGGCGCTCCGTGCCAAAAATTCATGGGAGGGTGGTGGTATCATATACGTCGGGTTATTATTTGTCGAAACTTAATTTTAAGAACAAAAATATGAAAAATGTACTTGCCACATAGACTGCCACGTCACTTTGTACAGAAAATTTTGTACAATATTTGGGACATTTAGTATTTTTCAATTTTTTAAGTTTTGCACCCGCATTCTGGGACAGTGGGAGTATGATATTATGTTTCTTAGAACTTTAAGTGCTGAAGAATAGGTGATTTGGATCTTGGCCATGGGACTCTTGACAGTTGGTATTTTGCTTATGCATCTTGTCAAATGCTGCTATCCAGCCCGTTTGTCAGCATTTTCTACCTTGTTTAATGTATGGCCATGGCCCTTTATCTTATTAAATGATACTTCAAATTTTCACCACCTCATTCTTCAATGTAAAATAAATTTTCTTACATTTTTTTCTACTTGTAGTTTGTGCTATTAGAAGTCTATATTGTAGGTTTTTTTACATATCCATTATGGTTATTGGAAGAGATATAACAGTAGATATAAATAATAAAATTGAGTAATAGGGGAGGAGGTACAAATGTTTCTTACCGAATGACCTTTGTCCCAAAATGATTGTTTCTGTTGAAGTTTTGTGTTAAAATGAGTGTCCTCTTTCTTTTAAGTAAGTTAGTTTCGCATGTATTGCCAATAGTATCCTTATAACAAGTTAGTTTGTATCATTTTTAACACATTAGCATGAGGATACAAGAGTAAATATACTACACAACTAACGCTTCCTTAATTTTTCTAAAAATATAGACAAGGACAGTCTTTGGGGACAGAGGCAGTAATCCTTTGAGGGTCAATAGTTATTTACTAAAGTCATGTGTGATGTGTTAACTAATACATAATGAAATATTTGCATGATTTAGCTTCTATGGTTATCAAAATCTGGTTGGTATGACTAATTTTTAACATTGTTTTGTGCCACTGCAAATAGTGTGCATCACGCTTATTATCCTTATTTTTCCTCTTTGCTATTTTCTCAATAGTAGTGAATGTGAATGATTGCCTGCATGGTTTTGTTTGTTGATAACATAATTTTGTCATTTTCTGCCTATTTCCATCTTTCTTCCAAGGAACATAACTTTTCATTTTTCTTGGTTGTAGAATTATCGAACTTGTATCTAGTAAAAAATACAGACTCGTTTCCTCGATTTTAGTCATATTTCTTTCTCTGCATATTGTGATTTGATGTGGATTGCAGAAACTTGTCATGCATATATTTCATGGTGTCTGGATTAAGAAATGTATTGTTCTTGTGTTGCCTCAAGAATTGCTTGGTTGGCAGTGAATTGGAGTAAAAGGGTTGAGTTAACATAAAACTACATTTTCAATTGCAGTTTTCTCTTCTCGATTAGGACCTCGCATATGCTTGCAATCGGATGGCGAGCAATTGGCCTCTTCGACTTCCAGGCAGCTTCTAGAATGCATCAAAAGCTTGTGAGCTACATTGAGGTACTTCTGAACTGGGTTCTGGTTGTAGAAGTTGATAATTGTGAGCACAAGGTGAACGAAAAATGAAGACTGACCGTTGTAAATGTGTCGGATGTTGCAGCAAGGATTATGATTTGTGGTGCAGGAGTTTGGAACTGATATATCTATGAAGCTCACTAAATTTAAAGGAACCTTGTCTGAGCAGTGGATTTTGGTGTGAGTGTTTACAATGAAATAGTTACCTGTAAACTAAATTAAAATCACCATGAGAAAATAGAGTTTATTGTTTTGTGATGAAGGCATGGAAATAAGAATGCTGTGTGTTGTTAAATTTAGAATCCAAAGATTGGCAGTATGAAAAAGAATATTGCAAGCATTTAGGTCTGAAAAAGCTAGTCTATCTCTTTTGAAAGTTTAGGAGCTTCATAGAGGCAATAAACACAGAAACAAAAACTAAAGTGAAGGCAATAAGTGCAAGAACAACGACCCACAGGAAGTCATGACTGAAGCCAAAATAGTTGTAGATAAAGTCAGCAACAGTCTCCCCAGAGTCCAGCTTGTCCTGCACATCTCCATATTGTGCACTAGTCATCCCATAAAAGCTCCATGCCACTGGGCATATCCATGAATACCATCTCCACCACACTACAATCCTCTGCAATTAACCCAAATGAAAATTCATCAATTGGTCTAGTTGCTGCTAATTGATTCAGGTAAAAACCCCAATTCAGTCCTGAGCTTAGGCGTGGAAACACAATTTGATGTCTAAACCTTTTTCAACCTTAAATAGTTCATGCACTTTTGAACATAGACCTAAAATGATAATTGACTTTAGTTTTTGTCCATTTCTCCATTAGTGGTCTGCCGTGAAATTTAAATTGTACTCCCTCCGTCCTAAAATGAGTGTATTGTTTCCATTTTTTGCAAAAATTAAGAATTACAAGATAATTTAGTGTGTTTCCAATATAACTCTCACTTTTTCCACCTACACCCCATGTGCACCCCATGTGCAGATTTGCCAATGTGCATAAGTGATAAGGGTAATATAGGAAGAACACTAATATAATAGCATAAAAATAAAAACAAGACACTCATTTTGGGACCAAAAAATTTAGACAAACAAGACACTCATTTTGGGATGGAGGGAGTAATTACTATAATTGTGCAACCACTGATATGAAGTTCTGGATCCGCCCTTGAGTTCGACCTACCCTAGATGAGCATATTTGTTCAAATTTTATACGTAGTAACTAGTTAACCTAAGTCAAAAACTAAATTTTTAATAGTTACGGTTAAAAATTAAATTTTAATGAATCACAACCTGACACATGCAATACCACTTGTATTCCACGAGTTTCTTATGCACAACGCCCAGTTTATAAGTCATTTCGTACTCTTGATAGATCGAGACAATTGTTAATAAGTTATATATAAACTAGCATGAAAAGAGACTCTTTATTAGAGTGACAAATGACAACTATGAATTCTTGAAACTTGCAATGGAAATGGAAAGAACATACATGATCCAATCTGAGAGACCTCCTATAAAACTTATGCAGCAGCAGTGATGCACTCAATTGCTTGTTTGCATATGCCAGTCATTGTTGCTTCTGGCCCATAAACCTACACGCGAATACAAATAATAATTGCATGAATAAATATAGAACTAGATACTGGTAATATATACAAACTACGTGTAATTAGTAGATTTTCTGTTTTCATCAATGAAAAGCTTGAGAGTTTTCAGGGCAATTGGTACCTCGAGAGGGATGCCGATTTCCTCTCCAAGTGCCCGCATTTTTGCAAGGCCTCTCTGGTAGTTGGGACCTCCTCTCCTCACATATATGTGCATCCGAGCTGCTTTAAGCTTTGATTCCTGAATGATCAGAGTTTCATATTCAGTTACTGCACTTCAATACAGAAGAAACAACTGTATTAAGTGAAGGTACAATTATGACCATCTCACCTTCTCCTTCAAGGCGCGGATGATGCCATTAAATGTCGCAGCAACATCAGTGAAGTTGGCTATTCCACCTCCTATTACAAGAGCCCTTTTATGGCCATCAGGATCTGAAGTTGCACACTGCACGTAAATATAAAATTACTTCCAGATCCAAGAGAAACTAAATGAAACAATCCTGATTTGACCAAATGAGAATCTACAAGTTGTGATTGTAATGTCTGTTCACAAGAAACTACAGTATAACAGTCATTCCGTTGGATGATACACAGAGTGGATAGGTAAAGTACTTACATCTATTACAACTCTGGCGTACTGCAAAACCTCATCTTCATTGGGTGCTCCACTGTATTCTGCGTAGTTCCCAAGTTCAGAAGCATAACCAAGATCTCCAACCTGATTACAGAACAATCACAGTGTGTTAAAGCTACAGGGAATGACGAATTTTTAATAACCCAAACTGTTATACTCTGGGTCTTCTTATCATAAACAAAGAGAATCTCACTGTATCTGCATAGATGACACTCGCACCTCCTCCAGCAACCATAGTCCAAATTCGTCCTTTAGGGTTCAGGACTGTGAATTTCAAAGATGCGCTTGTCTGCGAGGAAAAGAAATATATATGAATTCAATAGATTCTTGTGGATGAAGGCATTGATGGAACTCATTGTGAGTTAAGGAACAATGGTATGACATTTTTCAGAAATATCCAAAAATAATCTTTATTTGATGTCGATGAAAAGCAGCCAAGAGCTGACTTGAGTTTCTAATTATGAACCTAGAAGAAAAATCTCTTTATTAGAAATCGATGCCCAGCAGCCAAGAGCAGAACAAAATTTCTCATTATGAACCTAGAGGACGAAAGGCCCCAAAATTGAATAGTAATTCTACAAACACTATTCTCGGTCAATACTGTGAACAAGTCCCTAGCTTTTGTACCAAAAACTATACGAGGCACCAGTACCTTTTCATCTAGCCGATGAATATAGCTTTCTGTAGCACTCATGACTCTTCCAAATGGCATTGGAAATTCAATGTTACCCCACCTGCAAGAACAGAAGGCACGTAAAAGGAGGAATATTAAAGGTGCACAGATTATTCACCAAATTTTGGTTTCTACAAAGAGAACCATCAAAAGACAGTCACTGAAGAAGTAAATGAAGTATACTTCTTGAAATTCTTGAAAGCAGCTGTGTCATCGAGCTCGCCTCTCATATCCAAAGGATAAGGTTTCTCATCAACCAAACTAAAAGGATTCATCTCTAGAAATGTGAAGTCAAGATCTACATAAGCCAGAAATTTCCAAAGGTTACTTCCAAGATATAACAAGCTACAAAATTTCTCTCCACGGATCTAATGCATGCTTTATTAAAAAACCTTTTAACATACCTTCAAATAGAGTAAAGACAACTTTGATAAACTCCTCAAGTTTTCCCTTGATCTGTACCAGAAGCAAACTCATTTCAGTATTGTCAATCCCAACCAAGCCAAATATATGAGAAACACTGAATTAAAAAGAGATGTGCATATGATCACCCTGCAGGTGTAAAAACAACCTACTGATTGTGCATTAGGCAAAAATAAAAAGGAAAGAAATGCTGAAGGAACCCATGGTTTCACTAAATTTGACCCAACAATACCACCCTGAAAGCCTAATAGGATGCAGAAGTAGTCCATTAGTTCATTAATTGATTACCTCCAAGGGAAGGGTTGCAACAAGTGGAGCACATATTTCTGATGAAAGAGACACCCCTGTTGGGACGAATATGGTCTTGACCTGGATAAGCACTTTATATTTTTAGCTACATGTAGATATAGTACAAGAGAATAAATGCACTAAGATTTTGAAATAATAAAAAGGCTTTGAGTAGTTAATAATAATAAAAATAAATAAAGTGTAACAAATTCACATCCAAGGGCACCTTATCCCAATTTTCTTCAATATCAATTCCTCCACACTCTGAAAAGCTTATGCTACACCCAAGTCGATCAGAGACAATATTGAGATAAAACTCTTCATTATGTGGGATGAAGGGCTCAACTATGAAGGTTGTAATGGGTCCTTTGCAGCCACTCATCTCTACCTATAAGCCAACAGAGAAAAATGTAAGACAGACTTCCAAATCATCTAAGCCTGCTGACATAGCAAGCAAATCATATACTGAACCCCATAAGAAGTGATATGGTGGGAAAACATACCTCTTTGCCCAGGCGCTCCTTCACAAATATAGCAACTTGAGCCAGGTCAAGATTTAAGGCCACTAAACCACTCTTTCCACGCTTCCCAAATAACATATCAGGTTTCACAACTAGTTTCCCTGATGAAAGCCAGGGTTCCTTCTCTACTAGCTCATTTAAATCAGTTGATTCAGTAACCTGTAGCATAGACACAGAAGAAAATCAATCCTGATGTTCAATATATTACACAATCGTGCAATGAACAGAGAACTTCCAACCAATAAAATGGTACTTTGTAACTTTAACAACTTTTTGTTAAGCTGAATAGCCTGAATTTAAATCTTCTGGTTAAAAACGTCAAAAGTTTTATGTTACAAATATGTTCATATTTCCTCGAATGACTAAAATCATTCAGGTAGATAAAAAATATAGTTAATGATAATATTCTATGACACAATTAAGGAAGCAACTAGATCCATGTTTCCATAAAGATAGAAATAATGATGATCGGTTGATCCTCAACTCTAATTAGATAATATCCTGATTCCACTCAAAAATTTTAGAGTTAGCTGAATCCAATAATCGCATGTTCAAATTAAGATCATGTCCACTGATGAAACTAGGTCTTAATAAGGAAAACAAATGGAATCGACTTGTTAGTTCAGCTAAACATGAATTAGATGAAACGTGAAACAAAATAAGTCTAATCAACATTTTCTTTTTCTAGTTAGTACAGCGACATCAGTTAAACTTCGTATTTCATTCAAATTTGTTAAAAAAAGATCATGTCACTGAACAAACAATTGAAATTATACAAATCAAACTAGGACAGTTAAATCAAATTCACTTAAGGCTCAAATGCTACCTACTAACCACTACAACAACAATCCACCAAGCTAATACAAGAAATATTTTTTTCATTTCTGCAGAATCACATCAAGCAAACTTTTAATATAAAATGCACTCACTCACCTGAGCTGATTTAATCGGTAACTCGGCACCAGCGAGCCTCTTGAAATGCTCTTTCAACAGCCTCTTGGAGTCGTACTCTCTGATCTTCTTGCGTGCCATGTTTCTTCACCTGCTTTTTACCAAACCACAGAAGATTTCGACTCAGATCTACAGAGTAGCAATCAATATCAGAGAATCCGAAAAAAAAAAAAAGAAGAACAAGCAAGAGATCTGTAAAAAAATTAGGTAGAAGAAGACGAACTGTGACGGAAATGTGGAAACAGAGAAGAAAAATATGGAGAAAATGGACATTACCGTTGACAGAGAGCGAAGCAAGAGTTGCGTGAAGACCTTTCCTGATTCTTCAACTAAGAGCTCAGACATTTGTAGGCCGGTTCGTTCCTCTATTTATAGCACTGAAATTCGGATTTAATTATTGAAATCGTTCTAAAAAAAATTAATTATTGAAAAAAATAGGGTGGTTGGTTTCAGATCTGGGGAAAAAAAAAAGAAGAAAATAATCTAGCGGGAAGGTAAAGGAGATTGACACGTGCGAGGACACACCTACCTTCTTGAATCAAACGCTTCAACCGTTACTTACTACTGGTTTTCATGCTGGTTTCGATTCCATGCTTCGCGAGCTGGCCTGGCTTCATGTTTCCGCGGCCTGCATCACCGTTGATCAATATAACTTATCAAAATTTCATATAAATAACATTCATATTTATTTTCTAGTATATTTCATGTCAATAAACGTGCATGCCAAATAAATATTGCGGCCATTAAATTATCATACTCATTCCGTTCTAAAATGAGCGTCTTGTTTGTCTAATTTTTTTGTCTAAAAATGAGTGTTATGTTTCTATTTTTAAACTATTATATTATTATTTTTTCCATATTACTCTTATCACTTATGCATATAGGCATATTTGCACATGGATGTAGGTAGAAAAATGAGGGCAATATTGAAAACACACTAACTTATCTTGTTATTCTTAAATTTTGTAAAAAATGGAAACAAAACACTTATTTTGGGACGGAAAGAGTATTATTTAAGCCAAGTATATATTTACACCTAACTCTTTAGAAAAATTTATGCAAGCATATATTTACTCTTAACGGCTAAAAGTTTATCATTGCATAGTAATTCACTAATTCATAAATTCATGCATAAAAATGAAATGAATTACTCTAAAAAAAATGAAATGAATTTGATATTTATTAGTAATTATTATATGAGTTTCATGGAATGTTACCAACCTCATTCAAATGTAATTAAGTTGACTAAACCAAAGTGCCACTTTGGTAGTGCAAAATTTTTTATTCTCACCAATTAATCATTTCATTTTGCTCAATTTCCACTAGAAAATTTCATGTTTATATGACATAATCTTGCATTTGTAAATATATCGTGTTTTAGGCATAAAAACAAATTATACATTTTGTGTGGTACGTAAGCAAATTATGAGTTTAGAAGAAGAAGAACTATAAAATAGTCATAGTGCAAAATTACACATTAATGAGGTATTTGGAGACCAATTTTTTATTTGAAATATTAGATTTTAGTTAAATGAGATGTTTGGGAACTTTAAGAATCTGAATTCGGATTTGAATCAAATCCAACAATATTTAAACACATGCATTGACCATGATATTTCAAATGACAGCTCTTATCATGTCATTTGAAATTGTATGATTTCCCAAACATTATATTTGTATTTGAAATTTTAAATAAAAAATTTCAAACAATGAACTCTCAAATCAAATTCATGTTTTTAAACGCAACTTAAAGATATTTGTAATTTGACTAATAACAATTATGCGCTTGTTTGGTACAATCTTGTCATCTCCATTTGAGCATGTTACAAAGTATACAAGAGGTTTCCACGCAATAAAGAGAGTATTTGAGAAATTATATTTTTTTATCACAATTTCTCTCACAAAATTCTTGTGAGAGCTCATTTTCCACCTAAAATATTGGTTTAAGATAAAAGCAACCAAAGGGAGGGAGTAAAATGAATACCCACTTTGCTATTGTTATTCACTTGAAAAATTACTTGCACTTACACTTGTTCAAAGTAATTCATTCTTAGTTCTCGCAAATTTTATATTCATGAGTTGTACATAATTTGATGTTTTTGAGTTACAATTAAATTTATATGCACATTTTTTTATTTGGGGTGCTAGGAATCGACCACTTGTAAATATTAATAATGAACAATTATTTTGATTTTTTTTTTGTTATATGTATTGGGCTACAACTTGATCTCATTTTCAAACCAATGTTTTTTAATTAAACCCATCCTATTCTCATCACATTACATGAATATTTTAGTGTTTTATCCTAAATAAAATAAATAAAAATCACACAGCGTTCCATTACAAATTTAGGGATAACCATTTTTTTGGTACCCAGACTTTCAAAAAATACCCAATTTAGTACTTAAACTTCTGTTTCTCCCAATTTAGTACCTAAACTTCTATTTCACACACAATTTGGTACCCACCGTCAGATTCCGTCCAATTCACCGTTAAATGCTGATGTGGCATGATGAGTTGGCTAATATTGACTACATGGCATCCACGTGGCAAAACATACAATGCTTCTTGCTGACGTGTATTGTTGACTTGGATATATATTTTTTAAATTTAATAAATGAATCACCTATACCGGAAAATTCATGAGTTGAGTTTTCCGGTGACCGGAAAATTCATGATTTGAGTTTTCAAATCAAAAAACTAAACCAAA
>JAYMTA010005533.1:0-11322 GCA_036897625.1 Pelargonium cotyledonis | reverse complement strand
TTTTTTCCATTTAATTGCATTCTCCTTCTCATATAGGAATTGTGCAGAACCCATAAATAAAAATAGATCTTTAAGAAGGTAGGGCCCTCCCTGAAAATAGATCTTCTGAGGGAGGACCCCCCAAAAACAAAGATTATTTAGTTGCGGTTTATAAATGCAAACAAAACAGCAGCTAAAAAAAGCAAACTGTCTCATAACTACAGCCTAAAAACTTTTAAGTGATATTTAGTTGCACTTTTTAACCGCAACTAAATGATTCAACTATACTCATTCAATTTTAGTGCCTATTATGTTATCTGATTTATTTTAATGAAATTATTATAACTTCGAAAAAAGGCCCAAATTTTAAAATTCACTTTAGGCCACACAAAACGTTGGGCCGCCCCTGTGGTTAGATCATCTTTTGCAAGATTTGGTTAGCTACTACCATCTTATAATCTGGCGATCTTCATGTTTCATATGTCCAATATGGTGTTTCAATTGGTGTTTGATGACCATAGGATATTTATATTCAATTTATGTTTAGATCATCTATTGCAAGAAAAAAAAATCCCTAGAACAAAAAATTAATTGGATACTTACATAGCCATAGGATATAAAGCTTACTTTCTAAATTGATGACAAACTTACTAATATCCAGTGTCTCAAGTGCATGAAAGAGCCTTTTTTCCTGGATCCATTTTCGAATACAAATTTTGGGGCTCTCTTTATGGTCTCCTTCTAGTATTATCAGCACCGTACTTCTTAAATCAGCTATTTTTATTTCTCCTATGAAATGGACGGACATTGTTGGAATTATCTCTCATTGTTGGCCCTTTTTTTAGTGCTTTGATTTATCGATTTTGAAGTTTCCTGGAAATCACTAAATCCATTGAGATCTAATCTGCAATGTTTATTTGAGATTACTTTCGCAAGAACTTTTTGTGAAGAAAAGTTGGAAAAAGTAAAATTGTATTACTTAGATATTTATAGAAAATTATAATTGACTGTTGGAATTACGCCCATAATATTGATTGACTTGGACTCAAAGAGTGAACTCTTTTCTCTATTCTATATATTTGAATATCACATTGACTTAAACTAAGTCACCCCCAATTTATGCTACAACTTTTAAGTCGTTTCTAATCCATTTTCCATTATGCAATGAAACTTCCCAACTCATTTTTTTTCTTCATTTAACCCAATGATTTTCCTAAGAAGTTTTTTTTAAAAAAAATGCTAAATGTACAAAATTAAGTTTTAATATTATTATTGTATTTACCTGTGCAATGCACGGGATAACCATCTAGTCATAATTAGGAGGAGACATTTTTCATATTTGTCAACACACCTCGTCACTCTATTTTGTCTTTCCTGGTTATTTTTTTTACTTTAGTGTTTTGTTTGTGGGATGTCCTTTCTATTCATATTAATGTGGCAAGTGAAGCAAAAAAATGCCAAATCAGCAACAAAAAAGAGAATAAAATGAACAGTATATATGAGTTTGAGTCTCAAAATGAGAAGAAAAAATGGATGCGACGCGATGCAGCCAAATGAGTTGTTTTCAAACTTTGATCCCTCAAATCTCTCTCAATCCGCATTCTCACACCCTTTGATATTGGAAAGCAACTCATCACTAAATAATTTCATACCAATCCTATCCGCTGGTAAAATATACGCCCGTCACGTACTTTTCATCTCATGTATAATATATGAGAATTATCAAAGCGTACGCGTTATCTGGAAATATATTTTTTGTTTTCTGAAAACAATAATTACAAATTGGAAATAAATATTATAAAGTGAAAATTGGTAACTACACTATACTAATGTCTGTGACACAAAACAAGCCTATTTTGCCTAGTTGACTTAGCTAGGTTGGCTCAAATTTGTACAATTTTGGCTCAAAATGAAACATGAGACATCAAACTGCTCCACCAATGGTCTAGTCCACAATCTACCAAACGATGCACGATTTAATTAAAAAACTCATTTTAAATACACATGTCAAAATTCAACATATCTAATTTTTTAAATTCTCTCCACAGAATCAGAGAGTTACTCTTTTAAATTACCTTAAGGGTAAAGTACAGCATACAATCACACACTTGTGAATTCCAATTTTCTAAGACATCGGTGAATTCCAGTGCAACGAACTATTCTTTTTCTAACATATATGTTCTTACTTCAGAAAAATACGACTGAATCATGAATCTATACTTATAAAAACCGTTGAACAACATCAACAACACGTTTCTACGTGAATGAGAAAGAATAATATGATATCACAATCATTAAGAGAAATGAGAAAAATTTCAAAACTTCATTGTCTAAGAATTGGTGATAATTGAAAGAACATAATTGTTGAACCGATAACATAGCTAACATGGAAACAAAGCAAATTGTTCCTGCATGTACAGTGTAGTGTTGATTAGAGGGAATTGAAGAATGGGTGGTACCAAGAGACAAAGCTAGCCGAAAGGAGTAGACACACAGGGACAAGGATAAGGGGGTTCATGCATGCTCCTACTATTAATTCTCCATTTCCAATTTCCAAGTTCCCATAAACCAAAACAACAGCTCTAGCTCTCACAACTATTTTCACTTGCTTCTTGGTTTCACACTATAACCAAGTACCATGAAGTCATCAACATCTATATGTTTAATTTGCAGTCAATCTTCAACACAAACCCTTTTTTTCCTTTCTGATTTCTTGTTTCTTTCTTATTTTGAAAGAACAAAAAAAATTATATGTAGGAGAAAAAATGAGCCAAAAATGGAAATAAAAAGATCGTTAAGAATTGTAAAACTAAACTAACCTAACTGCCTCCCCCCTTCTTTAAGGCCTTTGCTATTGCTAGACATTTTGAGCTTTTTTCCATCTCAGTTTGATAATTGCTTTTTTTTTCCCTACTAACAAAATCCATAATCTTGATGGATAGATTAGAATTAGATAGACCAAAAATTTTAAAGGCACATTAAAGCAAGTCCCATTAATCTAAATAACTTGTGATTCCTACCTATATTCCTATTGTATCCATGACTTTTTAAAAGGGGTATTTGAATTTTTTAACCGACTAATCTTTAATCACTATATTAACACTTAATTAGAGAATTTTACATCCATTAAATAACCACTTGATTAGTTAATCAATGTTTATTCTTGTAGCATCTTTGTCAATAAACTTACCACTAGAAATTATAAGGTACTCTTGAGTGCTACCTAGAAAACCAAAAGTCGGACTAGTGAAAAGATGTGTGTGATGTTTGTGTGCCACTTATGCAACTATTGCATCTCAACACCTAACGAACTCAGTTATGGTGTGCGTGTAAGAGTTCTCAAGTTTATCCAGCGCGCTTGAGAGGTTTTAGACACCCAAATTAGCTTTAACGCTGATTCAAATAACCAACAACCAACCACATGACAACACCTACGTAACGAACTGATTTGTAAGTTAAATACTCTATAATTGGTAAAAGGAGATGACCAACTTCTAACTTGAGGGGGTGTATCAATGATTTAGTCTTCACTCATGACTAGATCTTCCGATATCTCTTTCTTGTTACTTCTGTTTGTATTTAAACATTTGAATCTTCCATTATCTTTGAAGTTTGTTACACACTTGTATTGTATTTATAGATTTTTCTGTACTAATAGAAGACACAACATTTACACTCTACGTATATGCTTTACTTCTTTACAATTTACTTATAGATGTTCTCTTTACATTTCTCGTTGGAGTCTACTCTAGTAGAGTGTGGTTCACAGTTCTTTGGAGTAGATTTTCACTCTCATGCTCGAGGTGGATTCTCAGACACACAATCGCTTTTTATTTTATTAACAATGTGTTTTGCTTGTGCAGACTCCAGACTCGAGAGCAAGGGCTCAAGCCTTGAGCTCTACCCTCAAGGGCTTGAGCCTCAACTCCATATCCGCATCTGTGGACTTAAAATATATCTAAAACAATTATCTTAACACGTGGACAAAATGATAATGCGCTCTAGTATGCTGAGTTTAACCGAGTCAAGAGATGCTCATCCCAACCCAAACAAACCCTTACCGGAAGAGCATAACTTTAAAGACCAATCTTTATATCCCTCGGCCGACGAAAAAGATTTGAGTATGGCTAATCAATTATACAAGCCTCTTTCCTAAACCGAGTTGGTTGGTCCCACTAAATTGGAATTGTGTGTTCCTTTACAAAAAAATTAATTAGAAATTAAATTGATATGAAGCAGACTTTTTACCTATATGTGAATACGAAAAGAGTCTTGAGCTTCCACTAAGGAGTGTTTGGGCCATTCTAAAAAAGTTTAAAGACTTGCTAAGCACTTTTTAGTGTTTTGCTTTTGGACCGTGGGCCTACCTAGATGACTCATACGCGTTTTTTATATATATTAAAACAAAGAAAAAGGGTTTTGTCCTACTCATGATGATGTGGAAGGTGCTTGACTCACCAAGAAACACACAAATTCCCTATCTACGTGGCTTCAATCACCCTCATCATTCACACTACCATGAAAGTTTATTTGTTTCGGTCATTTCAACATTCTTAGGTGCTTGTTTGGTAACAATATGGCAATTAAGGTTTCGAATAGGGTTTGTTGGTTTAAAAGGCATAATTTCAACTCGGATCAAAAAAGTCGTGAGTTGTCAGTTTTAGAAATTATGTGTAAAATGTGCGGATGCACGGGCAACATAGTAATTGTTTGACCAGATTAGTGATCAGATCTATTTTATGCATTATAAACCCTTAAAAGATTTCGGGTATATGTAAGTTCAGATTCATTGCTAGCTTTACAAATTTTGAAAGAATAATATACAAGATTGTTCCGCAAAATGCGAAAATGGTGATTTAAAAGAAGTAAGCTCTTACAAAGAGCTTCTTTAAAGCTAAACGGGTAAGCATCTGGCCAAACCCCTCACCTTCCAGGTGGTGTTCTCCAACAATAAAGAAAAAAACATATGAGTCAAAGTAGTAAGTCATACAATTAATAAATAAATAATATATACTTTGTTAAAGTTAACTAACAGTGCAATTAAATGAAAGTATGTGTAGTTGTGTGCATATTTTTATAACACAATGTTGTTATCTACAAAACGTGTTAAATACACGGTAATTTTGTGCAATTAACCCTTTAATTTATTTATAAACTTTCAAGTATTTCTGTAGGAGCTCAATGTCTCTTGTGAGATTTTAGCTTTGTTTGAGAAAGGGAGATAACAACTAAATTATCCTTCTCCCTCATTGTGGTTTTGATTTGTCGGTAAGTCGACTGGTTCTATTACATCATACTGACTTACACATTTATAGTAGCGCTATTAAGCAAGACCTATGAACTTTTCCTAAAATCAACTGTGTTAATGTGATTGTAAGGTGGCACACATTTTAATGTTTGAGCTGAAAAACTCTGTGTGGAGCTTCCTTCAATGGAGGGAAGCTGGAGGACTTGTGAGTAACGGTCACAAAACAAAATTGGCGGGAAGTAACAATTAGTAGTGTGAAAGGGTTTAGGGTTTGGGTGGGCCACAACATTGGAATTTTGGGGTACGCTTGAGACAAGCAATCTCAAGTCTCAACCTTTCGGTGTATGTTTTTGTACAGTTGGCTTCCTCTGTTTCTATTTATAACTCCTCACACTCCTCTGTTTTTACTCTCCACACCTTCCTCTGCTTCTCATTTTCACTTCACTAACTCTTCTTTCAGCTAATCATTTCTGTTTCTGGCTCTCAACAACTTGGTCCCAACCATTCATTATTTTCAGCATTTACAAAGATTCTGAATGGTTTTACCTTCTGGGCATTGCCTAAGGTTTCAATTTTGGAAGTTTTAGTTGGTTTTAGCCCAATTCTTGTCCGTTTTCGCTTTCTAAACATTGAATCAGTAGTGAAGTTCTGAAATTGAAGTCATTTAGGATCTGGGTTTCTCTCAAGATTATTTTTTTTTTCATTAAAATTTTTGGGATTCAAATTTAAGGGAGTGGGGGTTAAGGGTTTTGCAATCATAAGATAAGGTTCAAACTTTAAAGACAATGATCCTGCTCTTATATGGGTGCATACTATGGAAGTTTTTTTCGATTATCGATAAGAAATCTATAGTTGACAAGAGCTTCTATTTTTGGATTTTCCAAATCTTCAATAGGTACAGTGTGGGTACTTAGCATCAAAGCTGGTAAACAAAACTACCCTGCATTTTTTGCAGAGCTTGAAGCTTTTGCTCTCTCTGTTATCTTGTTCCTTTGTCAATTTTATTCTCTGCAACGTACAATTAGTATTGGTTTGGAGTGTTTGTGGCATAATGGGAGGAGCATCGCTGCCACCGGGTTTCCGGTTCCACCCGACCGATGAAGAATTGGTGGGTTATTACCTGAAAAGGAAAGTCGAGGGGCTCGAAATCGAGCTCGAAGTGATTCCTTCGGTTGATTTGTACAAGTTCGATCCATGGGAGTTGCCAGGTTAGAGTTTCACACAATCTTGTTGAGAAATTGAAGTAGCCTCAATTAGATGCTCTGTTTCAAGTTTGAACAGGGGATTTGATTGGTTCTTGCAAAAAACAAGAAAAGTACTTTTGTTGTTTATATGATATCTACCCTGTTCCTCTTTTATGGACCAAAACCAGTTACACGAGCTCTTTTTCCATGGCGGCTTGTGACTTTTGTCTTCCAAAAGCCGTTTCAACAGGATTTTCTTGAACCTAAACAAGCTGTTTCATTTGCAGAAAAATCGTTCCTTCCAAAACGAGACATGGAATGGTTCTTCTTCTGTCCCCGGGACCGGAAGTACCCGAACGGGTCGAGGACCAACAGAGCCACCAAAGCTGGCTACTGGAAAGCCACCGGAAAAGACCGCAAGGTTGTTTCTCAGTCTGAGGTCATTGGCTACAGAAAGACCCTTGTTTTCTACCGTGGACGAGCACCTTTGGGGGACAGGACAGATTGGGTAATGCACGAGTATCGTCTCGGCGACGACCTCTCTCAAGGATCATCATCTACTTTTCAGGTATTTTTTGCAATCTCAATCAATATTTGCAAGAGAGTCTAGCAAGAAATGGTTGTAACTTGTGACTTTCCATTGTTGTAGGGTGCTTTTGCTCTGTGCCGCGTTGTGAAGAAGAAAGAGACGAAGATGAGTGATTCGCACGGGGAGCCAAAATCAAGAAGGGTTGTTGCTGGAAGCAGCAGCTCCAGCAATGTGGTGGATTTGACCTCCACAGCTCCAGCCATGAATGAGCCTGATGTAACGGCTCGAATGCTTTCTCTAGCTCCAGTTGCTGAACATCAGCCTGTGGAGACCGACCCTGCGAACATGTGGGTCTCTCCCGATCTGATTCTTGATTCTTCAAAGGTAGCAACTTTACAATGCATTGTTGAGTTCTGGCCCTCTGTCTTTGGTTTTTTAATTGCTTATTCTTCATTGGGTTTCTGCAGGACTACTACTCGCAACCGCGAGGGGTTGAGCCTGGATGCTATGAATTTGCAAGCTCAATGGCACCATGGCAGCAATATGAGAACATAGATTTTTCGCCAAGTTCGTCGCTTTCGAATAATATCACAGCAGAAAATGAACTTGCTGACCATTTTAGCCAAATTGGTTGCATGTCACCTTACTCAGGCAATGCAGGCTACATGGGTTTCTATGGAAATGAGGATCTGCAATACGGAGGCTATGACCAAATCAGTGGCCTAGAGTATCCACAACTGTTCTGACATTTCAAAGCATGATGATCTGATACTGATTATGTTTTATTACTTTATAATCTCTAGAGGGGTCCCTGAGACAACGCCTTTTAATGTTGCTTCTCGGAGTGGAAAATAATGGCCACTACTGCTAGTTCTTCATCAGTTTCTGTGCTGCTTGGTGTTGAATTTGAAGCCAATTTTAGCAGTGAAATGTGGCATCAGTTTCATGTTTTTATGTAGAATGGGCCCTGGTGATCATCACTTTTATCGATTTCACCTACAGTTGGTTTGGTTCATGAGCTTGATTTGATTTGTGTATTTATGCAGTGCAATCTGCAATATTATATCACAGAAGCATTTGAATCACACTTTTGTCTGCTTGTCAATTGGATGTGTTCAAGGCCTATTTTGTGAACAAAAATCATTATGGAGAAACAGTCTTTCTTCAGGCTATCTTGTTGACTTGCTAGTTTAAAAGTAAAAATTAAGATGAAAAACCAATGAATTTTATCAATTGTACTAATGGTAACATATTTTATGCTCCTAAAGTTGGTTTGGTTGAGTTTTATTTGGAAATCTCTGCAATACTATATACCAGATGTGTGTCAAACCTATTTTGCTTGTGCAAAAGTTCAAAACCCATTTGATCAAACATGAATTTTATACTTGTATTCCAAAACAGAACCAGGTAAAGAAAAATGAGTTGTTTCATTTGTTCTCCACAAGGAATATGAAATCTCAAGTATGGAAATATCAATAGGCTTTGATGATACACAAAATATTGGACTCAAAAGATCCCACTAAAGGGCTATACAAATATTCCGAATAAGAAAGTCAAATTCTAGTATGGACAGATCCGGGCTGGCCCACGACTGTGATTTGACATAGCTCACGGTTGTGGCCCAGCACATGACCGTGATCACATACTAGGCTATCAACTTCGTCTAGTTGGTCCGATTTGATCTAATTTCGTCAAATTTAATCCAGTTCAAACCAAATTGACACGTGAGATATCAAGCTCGACTTATGATTCACATGGTCGATTTATGGTCCACCAAAATCAAGTTCAGTGTAAATGCTTTCTAAAAACTTTTCACCAATAAGAAACATAGGGCTACTCTTATAAATGCCCCAAATGGCTAAGATAAAAAACACATTCTAATATAACACAAGCTAATTATGTTTGACTCACTCTCATACATGAGATGAATTCTAGTGCACTGCACTGATGACGCGTGTTCTTCTTGTGTCAGTACAAATTATGTGAATCACACAACTAAATCTACAAACCCGTTCGACAACATCAACAACACGTGTCCACTCGGACGAGAAAGAAACATCACATAAGGCTTCTGAGCTGTCAACAACTGTCAAACTAAAACACCAATAATTAAACAAAAAGAGTTTTTTACTTTGCAAGGAAAAAACAAACTTCAAAGAAGCTGGGCAGGATTGAGAAATGAACTTTCTACATGAACACTTTCACTTCTTGTTTTGTATTTTTTATGTCATGCCTAATCAGACACTTGTTACAAACAATAACATCAAGTGCTATGCAATAAGAAATTTCTGTTCCTATCAGCATTACCCAATAACACAGCTACAAATAATGGTTACTAAAATCAGCAGATAAACCCTACACATTGCAAAAAGGTGTTCAAAAAGAGTACTGCAACTGAACAGAATGTTTATATTTGTGAAGCACTGCGGAAGAATCCATATCAAATCTCTATCCTCCTATAATTAACAATTTCTTGGAAGTATGAACAAGAATGTGAGTCAGCTCATAGATGAGTCCATTAAACAAAAGTGCAGTCTCTCAGATGTTCAAACAAAATGCAACATTTCTCTTAGCTGAAGTTTTCAAATTGTTCCTCCACCCCCACCTTTCAGTAAAGAATCTTGATAAAAGAGGCTACACTAATGTAACTTTAAGGTTGCTTTACAAAAAGACTGATAAATATAACACAATCCAATCTCTTTTTCTGCAACCCCAACTTAATATATGTATGTTCTCTAAAAAACAGATTCTCCCACCTCCTGCGCTACTCAACTTGCACCAACTTAAAAAATGATTTGGTAGCTTATAAATGCACCATTTGATGCATTATTGATTGAAGAAAATGTGGACACTGTCCTTTACAAAAGTGGTGGAGTTTAGAACTTAAAGTTGTGCACTTTTAGTACAAGCTTGCAATTTGAGGGCTGCAAAAAACTTGCACTTCCTCAAGAACTGCCTTGAACTCTTCCCCAAATATTGACTCCTTCCCATCTCTCCTCTTGGCATATGACAGCCCCAGCCTAGACTTGGCCTGCCTCAGGTCTCCAATACCCGAATTGGTATCGGGCCCCGCAAACCCGCCCATGACTGGTGCGAGTGGGGGCCCGATGAGCAGCCCGTCGGCCCCAAATTGGGGCCCGCCCCGCGCGTAATCGAAAAGGGCTGCACCACTTCCTCCTACTTTGGGTAGAATAATGGGGTCATCACTGTATGTCCAGTAGAAGAGGAATGCATCAAAGGTGTCATAGTAATCATCTGTGCTTCTGTAGCCTTCAGGGTTAAAAGCACCAAACTTGAAGGACTTGTTGGTGTAGCCTATGATCACACAAGGACCCTTGAAGTCACTGCACTCATGGAACCTTGTGGCACTGAACCCATCAATACTAGCTTTGTAGCAGCATTTCAGTTCTCTACCTGTCCATATATGTAAACAAAACATTTGTTTTTAATCGGCAAACGAACAAATACCGAGACTCGAACCTGAGAACTTGAGAGACAAAGTGAAATCAACCCTTTGCATTGCTGAGTGTTTGTATATAAACAAAACATTATGGGATGATCATATGTTAAAACAAGAGAAA
The DNA here is from genome assembly GCA_036897625.1 of Pelargonium cotyledonis. Classification (NCBI taxonomy): domain Eukaryota; kingdom Viridiplantae; phylum Streptophyta; class Magnoliopsida; order Geraniales; family Geraniaceae; genus Pelargonium; species Pelargonium cotyledonis. The sequence goes on along the minus strand of JAYMTA010005533.1, from coordinate 801 downwards.
GAGACTGTGTACCTTTTAAGAATGTTTTGCCAACCAGAGAAGGTGGGAAGGGAAGATCCATATCATAGTACTTGGTCTGTGGCTTGTCATCTGTTTTTTTCTTGCCAATATTCCAATTAAAGAAGCTTCTTGGGCTTCTTTTTGCTCCATATAATACAGAGTTTGAGATACAAGAAGCCATCTGAAGTCTGCAGAATTAAGACTACTCCACACCCAATACTCTCATTCCCTTGGAGTGCCTCATAGCCACAGCCAAGAGCATCTCTTATCCTTGAATTTTTGACATGTGTCACTCTTCTATTGGTTCATTGGGTTGGGTCCCAGCTGATATCAAATATCTTATTTATTTGCCAGTTTTTGTTTTTGTGGTTGTGTATGTGAATTAAAAATCTCAATTCACAAGTTTGATTCTTTAAAATCCAATATGTGGTTGAAAATGAAAATCCAAGGCCAAACATTTCCAAACAAGTAGGAGAAGTGACTGGCATTGAACTTCATGTGAGCTCACTTAATGCTTGTGAACTTGTGAGTTCAGGTTGTGACTGATGGGAAGTATGTTTGTTTGACGTTAGATCCCATGCTATCATTTTTTTTTATTTTATCAAATCATCTTATATCAAAATTAGGGCGAAGGGCCAGTTACAAGAGTTCAAAGCGAAAAAAGCAAATCCTAACATGCCAACTAAACAAACCGACTAAAACTGAAAAGAAAATCAACTAAAGCAAAAATAAAAGAACACCCACGGGTTGTGGCGCAGTTGGCAACACAGGCTGCGTGAGTGGGAAGAGCGCTTGCGTTCG
>JAYMTA010005532.1:0-11323 GCA_036897625.1 Pelargonium cotyledonis | reverse complement strand
GTTTTAGTTATATTTATTTCCATATGGTATTTATTCAATATCAGGACACACACCTGCATGTGGGTGCATTCTTACTTCATATGGAGGACATATTTTAATTTCGTCCAACCTTTCTATTATTTTGCAAATATGTTTTAGTTATATTTATTTCCATATGGTATTTATTCAATATCAGGACACACACCTACATGTGGGTGCATTCTTACTTCATATTTACCAATACTTCTAGTTTTAGTTTTAGATATTTTGGCGTAATAATGACTTTTATAAAATATATCAAACTTAGTTTTAACTTTTAACTTATTTAAATTTTTTTTAGGGTGATAATTTATTATATATATAATTTTTAGTGTCCGCACCTCGCGCCATAAATAACTATGTTTGTAGCCCATTATTGAATTTAACAAAACTTCCTGGCAATTGCTGCCCTCCATCATATTTTAATTTCTTCCAATCTTTCTATTATTTTACAAATATGTTTTAGTTATATTTATCTCAGATGGTATTTATTCAATATCAGGACACACACACACACGTGTGTGTCTGTCTGTATGTGGGTGCATTCTTACTTCATATTTACCAATACTTCTATGTATTCATTTATTGTTTTGGACTTTGGTTTCATGGGTGGCATTCTCAATCCAGCCTAAAAGTGCTGGGAGGGAAGAATTTTTTTTGGTGAATTTGCTTCTCTCCTTAAGATATTGGTTTTACTTCCTGTATGAGTTTAGGTTTCTCGTTTACTACACTGTCTGAAACCTGCAGATTCACACAATTGAGTTGATCTAAGGATTTTCTAGAATGTTCTCTCACGAATTTTCCTGTCCTTGCTTTATGATTATTTATATGACTCAATAGGTTTCGTACATCCTCTACAAGTGGAATGTATCAGCCTAGTTCACGTGGTGATAGATATGATGATGATCGATATGAAGATCGCTATGGTAGCAGGAATGATGACAAGAATGGTTATGGGAGAGAACGAGAGTGGGGTTCCAGGGATGATGACTGCTATAACAGAAATGGGGACACATATAATCGTGATGGAGATCGTTATGGCAGAGATGCTTATAAAGATGGTGATTACCGAGGAAGCAATCTAAACACTGATGAGTATCAGCATGGCTCAAGAAGTAGGAGCTCTGATAGAGATAAGGACCGTGCTTATGAAAATGATGGTCCATATTCATCTCCGTATGTATTTACATCCTATAGAGAACTTCTATTTGCTAATAGAGTAATATTAATTTTCTTCTGCAGACACCATGTCACTCTCCAGGTGTTTTATCTAGTTGTTTTAGTGAATAAAATTTCATTGAATCATAGAAAGGAACTTTATTTTTATTGAAATGGAAGAGTGGGTCTGGATGAAGCTTCATCATGGGCCTTATAACACATCCACATGAATCTTTCTTACTTTAGAGTTTAGAGGATGCAGGGACTACTCTGAATTCAAGTGTTCTAGTTATACTTATTATCATCTTCTATAGGCATATATGTCGACCATAAAGTCTCTTTATTTTTCCTTCACAATTATATTTATGCTTTTGAAAAACTGAAAAGTATTAGGGGACCTGAAAAATAAATAACTTTGTCCTTCTTTGGCTGCAGAGGAAGTGGTGCCCGAGTTGATGATCAGTCTCTGAATGGAAGGTAAGTTAATGAATATTACTTGTTAGTTTTAGTGTGTAGTTTCCATCACTCCAGCTCTGACAGAACATCTGCTAATTGTGAAATCATTTTTGGCAGGGGGCATGAACAAAATTTATATGAGCAAAATACTGGTGCTCCTCCTAGTTACGAGGAAGCTGTTACTAAATCTCAAAGCCCAGTTCATCATGAGAGGTATTGTTTTATGTTTTGGAGTTATGATCTGACCTTATTGTTGTTAGTGTTTGGATCCTGAATCTTTCGATTTTGAAAGGGATGGAGAAACTGCATCCTCATCTGCTGCTAGAGCTTCTCCACATGTTGAAAATAATCCAAGCCATGGAGCCACTACTTTTAACAATGATGCATCTTCGGTGAAGCAAGGAGTCGAGCCTTCTGATGAATTTGATCCACGTGGTTTTGTTGTATACCCTGTTTCGGGTACTTGTTCAATCTTAGCTGCACAATTGAACTGTCACTTCATACCTTGTTTGATGTGCTATTAACTGTTGCTGTGCTTGCACCATATAACTTCTCACTGTTGTGGGTTCGGTGGGGGTTGCGTTTATGTAGTATTTGATTCACTATGTTTCTATACATATTCTTTTGGAACTATATTCTAAATTAGACTTCCCTTTGTATTGTTTTGTGACATGGAGCCAAAGTCATCTGATGCAATTATTATGTTTTATTGGTTTTGCCTTCACCCATCCTTTTAGTTGTTCGAATGTATCTGACTACATCTTTCAGTCACACTTGGATACTTTCTCTCCCAGTTGGCATCTTATAGTTTTTGTATAAAATGGGAACTGATATTTTTGCTTTTCATTTACAAGCCCCTCCAGCTACCTCAAGCAGTCTTGAAATGGATTTACTTGGTTCTCTGTCAGACTCATATTCTTCAAATGTATTAGCTATCATGCCAGCTACATCTACAACATCCTCTGAAACTGATGCTCATGCAAACTTTGGTTCGGGACCCACATATGCAGCAGCACCACCATCGTCATCTTATATTTCAAATCAGGTATGCCTAAGAATGCCTTTAAAATACTAAAGTTTAAAATGGTTATGCAACCATTTTATGTTTACCAAGTATGAGATGCCAATTTGCAATGCTGCCTTGTTTTTTATTTTTAAGGATATTGCAATCAGCAATTTATGATTTCATTGAACCCTATATTTGACTAAAGAAAAGAAAGATAACAAGAAAAGGCATGCAATGAATTGGTCTCACTGATTGATGTAGTATGGAATCTCTATTATGTTCAAGAAGATAAAAAATTGCAGCACTGATTCCCAATTCATTCCTCCCCAGTATTTTTCTATCGTCTGAAGTCCTAGCAACTTTATTCTGTTGATTTTTTTATTGTCAGCAAGCGTAACAACCGAGGCTCAAACTTGAGGCCTCAAGAGAAGAAAGCGCCTTTAGCCACTTGCCCCATTGATTTTTTTATTTTTTTATTTTTATTTTTTTATTCTGTTGATGCAGGTGTTTGAAGATCCATTTGGTGATGCTCCTTTTAAAGCTATCCCTTCTACAGATAGTGGCTTTTCTGGACCCCACCCATCCCCCTCTCAACCACAGCCTTCCACTTCTGCAGCTCATTTCCAACCTACAACGAACCAGAATACTGAACATCCCCAGCCAGGTACCAATAATGCAGAGGCAGGTACAAATTTAGGTTTTGGGGACTCTTTTTCTGCTACTACTTACCCAGTGTCCAGTGCCCCTGGTGCTCAACCTCCTAATTCACAGTTCATGTCTCAAGAGCCATCAATTCCGCAGCAGGACATTGATATTCTTGCTGATATCCTCCCACCTTCAGGACCTCAGCCTATTGTAGTTTCACAGGCACCCTTTTCATCCACAACTGGCCACCCTGCACAGCCAAACGCTAATGTCTATGGAGGCTATCTACCACATGCGGGTTTTGTTGCTCCAGTTGCTCCAAACATGCCCCCTCAGTTTCAAGCAGGAGCAATGCAGCCTCCTCAGATTCAAAATCTAGCAGGTGCACAGCTTGGCAGCGGGAATTTCTACTCACTGGGAGGATCTACATCTCCTCAATCTCCAACTGGATCAGCCGCACAGTTTAGCAGTGGTAACTTCCTTCAACAACAGGGTTCACCAGTAGCTTCACAATCTGGTTTTCATATGATAAGTGGTCCTGCTGTACAACATAACGGTGATATGCTGGGTAACTTAGTTCCACAAGCAGGACCAAAGAACCAAATGGCCACACAGCCAATGCTTCCATTGTCAACAGGATCATCTTCAATAGTTTCTCAGCCATCAAAGGACAAGTTCGAGACTAAGTCAACTGTGTGGGCTGATACTATGAGCAGAGGACTCGTCGATTTGAATATATCTGGAAGTGAGTGCTTTTTTACTTTTTAGTGAACAAACACATTAAGTGATCTCTGATATAAGAAGCCAACTTGTAACATATTTGACATTTTTTATATTTGCTTGCGCAGCCAAAACTAATCCATTGGCGGATATTGGGATTGATTTTGAAGCAATAAACCGAAAGGAGAGGAGAATGGAGAAACCTGCCGCTACTTCTGTGACATCTTCTATCACCATGGGTAAAGCTATGGGATCTGTTTCTGGGATGGGGCGTGCTGGGGCAACTGCTCTCAGGCCTGTATCAAATCCTGTGATGGGCTCTGCCATGGGCATGGGTATGGGAGGTGGTTATGGAGGAATGTCTCAACCGATGGGGATGGGGATGAATATGGGCATGGGAATGGGAATGAATATGAACATGAGAATGGGGCAAGGAGTGCCAATGCAGCCCCCAACCGGTTTACCTCCTGGTTCAGCCATGCCTAGTGGCTACAACCCCATGATGGGCAGAGGTGGTTATGCTCCTCAACAGCCATATGGTGGCGGCTATCGATGATATTCCCAAGAGTTAGGTGGGGAAGATTATGAATACTTGATAATTTCTGAGGTGAAGATGAGCAAGTCAAGTCTATTAATTACCTCTGGCATTCAGATCCTGTATTGTTTCATATTAACTTGCTGGAAGGTGGAATGTAGCGATTGATGTATCCTCTCCATACGCCAATCCCTTGGATCAGAAGAGTTGTGTAGGTGCATTGCATTACTGGATTCAGCTGTTGTTATATTGTGAACAATTGGGGATAACCCTTTTCGGGTTGTCCCATATATTTTTTTTGGTCCCATATATATTTTTTGTCACTTGTCAGAAATTTATAGTGTGGTTGGTGAATTGGTGAAAAATAAATCTGAAAATTCATTGTTCCTCTCTCCCCTTTATTTTTTATTTAATCTCCAGTACAGTCCAGTCCTCTGTGATCGAACCTAACAGTAATACATGTGGATTTTATTGCCCTATATGCCAATTGATGGTATACAGATACCGAACCACTGATTGAACTTGTTGAAGTGGGTATTGAATCACACATCAAATAAATATAAAATGAGAAGTTTAAATATAATGATGGACAAAGTTGATTTTTCTTTTTTTTTAGCAGTGGAAGCCCAAACTACGTACGGATCCGGTGATACTCAATTTCCAGGAATTTCATTTTCCACATAAGGTTGTCTCTTTTTGATTGGTTTATATTGTTTTTATCATATATCGTTTGGTGTGGAAGCTTCAAGGAGACACACACACAATAATGGAAAAGTCACTTTCTGTTTTGACTTTATTTTTTAAAGATCTCTTAAGTTTCTTCGTCTTCATCTGTCTTTTGCAGAGAAGCAGATTGAATAGGTGACGAAGAAGACATGGCTGCTGAATCTCTTCTTGGTGCTGTTGCTGGGGAACTTCTTCACAAGTTAATCTTGCTTACTGATGATAGTATCCGCCATTTGTGGGACTTCAAGGATTATTTGAGAAAACTCAATGACAAACTAAAAGTGATTCAAGCTTTTCTACGGGATGCAGAGAGTCGACAAGTTAGAGATGAGTCTGTGAGACTCTGGCTGACTAAACTCAAGAATTTGGCGTACGATGCTGATGATGTGGTGGACGAGTTTAGCTTTGAAATCCTCCGCCGGAAGCTGGAGAAGCAGAATCGCATCCGGAACAAGGTGCATATCTTTTTCTCACTGCCTAATCCTGTTGCTTTCCATTTCAAAATGGCTCAAAGAGTCAGACATATCAATTGTATGTTAGATGAAATTACCAAAGAAGCAAACAACTTTGGACTTCAGCCATTTGCATCTGCTAGTGTAGAACCAGCTGATAATGAAGAAATTAGGCGAACTCATCCCTTTGTAGATGATAAGAATATTGTGGGTAGAGCTGATGATGTGTCAAATGTTGTAAGCATGCTACTTAGTTCAGAAGCCGAGGAAGATTTATCTATTGTCGCCATTGTAGGAATGGCAGGCCTAGGGAAGACCACATTGGCTCAGCTAGCTTATAAAAATGAGTTGGTCAAAAAGCATTTCGATAGACGGATATGGGTTTGTGTATCTAGTTATTTTGATGTTGAAAGACTTTTAAAGGAGATGGTGGAGTCTCTTTATGGAAATAGCTGTGATATGTCGAATACAGAAGCAATGATTCAAAGGCTTTCTGAAAGTTTGAGCGGAGCAAACTTTTTACTCATACTGGATGATGTGTGGAATAAAGATCCGTACAAATGGGAGCTCATGAGGAATGCTCTGTTAGGAACTGGAGCTGCCAAGCAAAGCAAGATTGTTGTGACTACTCGTAGTGATGAAGTTGTATCAACCATGCGAGCCTCTCTCATGCATCGGTTGGTAGGACTATCAGACAATGATAGCTGGTTTTTGTTTAGAAAACGAGCATTTGCAGTTGGAATGAAAGAAAATCAAACTTTGATGGCTATTGGAAGAATGATTGTGGGTAAGTGCAAAGGTGTTCCATTAGCTATAAACACAATTGGAGCTTTGATGTATTCTAAGAGAACAGAACAGGAGTGGTTGTCTATCAAAAGCAGTGAAGTCTGGGACTTACCAGGGGATAAAAATGGGATATTACCTGCCTTGAAACTTAGTTTTTATAATCTCCCATCACCATCTTTGAAGCAATGTTTCGCATATTGTTCAGTTTTTCCCAAGGGTTCCACAATTGAAAGAGACAATTTAATTCAGCTATGGATGGCGGCAGGCTTCCTCGTGCCATTACAAGGGAGCAACTGGGCAATGGAGGACGTGGGTAATCTGTATTTCAACATTTTACAATGGAATGCATTCTTCCAAGACATAGAACTCGATGAATTCGGAGATGTCACACAATGTAAGATGCATGATCTTGTCCATGATCTTGCACGTTCCATATCGAGATCTGAAATTATGATTATGGATGAAGATCACAAGGAGGGTGGTATCCTTGAAGTTCGACACTTATGGCTGACTTCTGCTGAAGATATGAAACTAAGAATGCAGGAAGAGTGCTCTAAAAGATTGCGCACCTTATTTCTTTCGAGAAATGCAGATGGCAACATGTTATTAAACCTTCGCTGCCTCCGTACTCTAAATTTACACGGGACTGATATAAAGGAGTTGCCAGTTTCAATTGGTAAACTGATCCATCTGAAGTATGTTGACGTCTCAGAGACTAAAATTGAAGTCTTGCCCGAATCTATCACCGCACTGTGCAGTTTGCAGACATTGAGAATCCAAAATTGCAATCTACTCAAAGAGTTTCCTCGAGGGTTTAGAAAGCTGGTTAGTTTGAGACATATTTACTTTGATTCTTGGGTCCAAATGCCAGCTGAGATAGGTCATTTTACTTGCCTTCAGACACTACCTTTCTTTGTCGTGTGTCAAGACAAGGGTCGTAGAGTCGAAGAATTAGGATCCTTGAAGGAATTGAGAGGTGGCTTAGACATTTGCAATCTTGAGAATGTAAGGGATGGAGAAGAAGCAAAGAGAGGAAATTTATCGGAGAAGACCAAGCTTTACAAGTTGAGATTGCAATGGAGAAGCGAGGAAGAAGCTAATTGCAACGATAAGGACAGCGATGTTTTGGAAGGTCTCAAACCTCATATGTTCCTTAATAGCTTATCTATTGATGGCTTTAGGGGTGAGAACTTTCCATCATGGATGCTGATGCTGGAGTATTTGGTGAAAATGGAATTGAAGAACTGCAAGAAATGTGAGGTAATACCAACACTTGGACATCTTCCCAGTCTCAAGGTTCTCTACATTGGGGGATTGGAAAACGTCAAAAGCATCGGAAGTGAATTCTACGAAGCAGATAGTAACAGCAACAGCAGTACACATAGAAGACGGGTTTTTCCAGCACTTAGAGAATTCACCTTGGCAGACATGCCAAACCTAGTGAAGTGGTCGAAAGCAGTTGGAAGAGGTGGAAGCAAGGTGTTCCCTCGCCTCGAGGAGTTGAAAATTGAAGGGTGTCGTCGACTTACCACTGCTCCAAGTAGGTTTGACTCTCTAAAGAAATTGATTGTTGAAGGCGTCATCAGCAGTGTGCCATTGATGAAGATTTGCAGCAAGGTAACTACTCTGACCTCCATTGAGATATGGATGGTGTCACAACTCACCACACTGCCAGATGGATTACTGCTGAACAACAAGAACCTCAGCGATTTGAAGATATGGAGCTGTGATGAGTTAACAAGTATTGGACCCTTGAATCAGTCCAATCACGCGTGGGGATGCTGTTCTTCTCTTCGGAAAATCAGTATTGCCTTCTGCAAGAAACTGAGTTACATAGCAGATGGACTACACTCCCTTGTTTCTCTCGAGAAATTGAGAATCCATTGCTGCCCAAACCTTAGGTTTCTTTCCAGTGTACAAGGTGAGCTACAATCCTGCAAGTCTCTCAAGTGGTTTGCAGTATCCGGCTGCCCAAAATTGATAAATTTGTTGGATAATTTCCGGTATCTAACCCAGTTGGAGTCAGTTGGCATTGGTGGGTTGGACGAGCTGGATGATTTTCCCGATCTCAGTTCCATTCTGCACATCCTCGTTTCACTTGAAAGGCTGGAACTCATTGGTTGGGATAAACTCAATTCTCTTCCGGATCAGCTACGTCACCTCACTGCTCTGAGATACTTGACTATAAGGGACTTCAACGGAATCAAAGACTTGCCAGATTGGTTGTGCAACCTCTCATCTCTTCGATCTCTGCATATTTATCGCTGTGAGAAGCTCAAGTATCTACCCAGCTTTGAATCCATTGGACGCCTCTCCAAATTACAGTCACTGCGAATTAAGATGTGCCCCGAATTGACTGAAAGATGTGCCAAGGGCAGTGGCTCAGAGTGGTACAAGATTTCTCACATTCCATCAACTGATATAGGATCAACTGTCTGAGGCGAAAGCTGATTGAAGTTCAAGGCAACCAGTGAATGGTACATTCTGCAAATCTCTTCTCTGCTATTTATTTCCTAATTTTCACTGTTAATGATGGTGTTACTAACTAATGTGCACTCTCTCTATATGTATAGGGTGTGTCAGCTCCTTCTCTGTTACAATGCCAGTGCATTTTTGGATGCAAACTGAAGTTTCATGCAGTTTATAACTGTAAGCTTTCTGAAACATTGTAAATTTTGTATGGCATAATCTATCTGTCATCTGATATGGTTCACTTCTTTTTACAACTCACTAAATCTGTACAGTTCTTTCACATTGATGCACTTGGTTACTTGTTCATATTGTCGTAATTTTAATGTGCACATTGTACTGTAAAATTTCAGCTGCATTTATTTTCATGCTTGAACTTCAACATGCCATTCAATTATGTGTACTTTTATAGTCTCTTCTCATTGGAGAGTGCGTGCTGTAAGCAGTATCATAGTTTTTTTTACTACTTTCTCCGTCCCAAAACGAGTTTTTAACGAGTTTTATTGGAGTTTTGGGTTGTTGGACCCAGACTGACCTGAAAGTACTTCAGGTTTTAGGTCGGGTTCAGGTCAAATGTCAGTTTTGAAACAAAAATATGCTGGAAAGTTAGTTGGATCGTGCAAAAGTCAGGCTGAGGGTCTGCAAATTCGAGTCCAAATTATCAACTGTACATAAATATACATACGGTTGACTGATGTGCGCGTACGAGTTTAATCGTAGTTAATCGTACATCAAAACTTTAGTTTATATGCACGTACGAGTAAAATAGATATCAGTAGACTGATATAGAATGGTTGCATACCGAACAATGTTGGACTGTTTGCACGGCCGCCCAAGGCGGTGTAGTAATCGAAGATAGAGTAGCTAAATCCGGGTAACTCAACCTGCAACCTCTTCAAGGCTTTTTGTAAAGCGCTGTTATGAATGTTCGCCAGATCCATCAACTGTGGGTGACATTGAGTGTCACTAGGTCTTGAGCCTGGTGTGCAACTCAAAGGTCCCACATTCTGAAATGCTATCTTCCTTGCTCCCTCTAAATATAGATCCTGCAATCGCGTTGGTGTAATTAATTTTTGACACTCCATCAAATCGAATAATTGTCTAGTACTTATAATCTTACATATAATGCCTCAATTAGTTTCTTGATAACCGAGTTCACGTAAGTAGTCTTCTGATCTGTAGTGAGAGTTGGATTCTGAGCGTTGTGGCGATAGTAATTTGCTCCTCCCAAGCTGAAAAGGAAAACTGATTTCTTCAACACCGCCCGCGCTTCCAATGTGCCCAATTCTTCGTGTAACTCGTCTTTCAACACCATGAAACTGGCTAATTGGTGAGCGAGATGCCCCTGAAACAACATATAGACAAAAAGAAGAAACAAAATCAACAACTCCAGTAAGATTTTAGAAAACAATGTTTTCTAAACAAGTTGTCGAACTAGTACGCACAATCTCCTGGGCGCCCCCAAAAACACCTGCTCCAGCATAAGCAAAGTTGGCTCCTTGTTCGAAAGTTTCACCCAGCTTTAGGGACGGTGGCATCACGTTCAACTTTGCAAATAAAGCTACTTATACAAACATTAAAAAAATGTTAGTTACGTACCAACACATAACGGGCCAAGTGATCTTAGCAAACCACTTAGGCACTGTTGTTTTTCAGGTTTAAGTCACCATGCAAAATGATATCGTGAGTTACATACCAATAAAGTTGGGGAGTTGGTAGCCATCTGAGTACCTGCCGGTGTTATTGTTGGGCATTGACATACCGAAGGGCCATTTACCTACCGCATAACTAGGATTTCGGTATAAATCGTTCCCTACATCAAAGAGAGAGTCTCCGAAAATGTAGAGCCTTGGCGATGGCTCTTGGCAATGGCATCTTGATGGACTACTCAAAAGGGTGATTACACATAACACAAACACTTAAGACCAAAACAGACTATGCTTTAAGCTTCCCATATCTATTTATTTGATATATATTTTTCTCTTTTTCGTTTTCATTTTCCTTCCGGCCAGCTCCTTCTATTTATACTTGTTGTCTCTACAAATTATTACCAGCTAACTAATCATTAATATTTACTTTTGCAACCATGTTTATGTGTTAATCTATATTATGTTCAGTGGAATAGCATTTTAATACCTAATAATTATAACTTCTGATTATAAATATAAAAAAAAACTAATAATTACTTATATAGTCCTTTCCTTTGTTATATACATCAACATAGCCGAACAATGTTGGATTATTTATTAATCTTGTGGATTAGCATTGTTGAATTATTATCACAAATAATGCGTGATCTATGTTTGTATAATTACCGAATCGTATAATGGAATTAATCCGTATTAATTACAC
>JAYMTA010005531.1:0-11325 GCA_036897625.1 Pelargonium cotyledonis | reverse complement strand
GCCGAGATACTCCACCACGAAAGGCGAGGAGAGAGACCGGAGAATCGTGATTTCGTTCTCCAGAGACTCAATTTGATGGGGAAGGGACCCCCTCCGGTCGGCGGACTTGACGGCGAAAACGTCACCGTTCGATCGGTTGAAGGCAAGATTGACGGTGCCGAAAGAGCCTCTGCCTATGCACTTTCCTCTGATCCAAGAAACATTCTGTTGCTGTTGCTGTTCCATTTTGAGAGCTACTGATTTTCTTTTCTTTTCTTTTTTTAAAAGAGAGTGTTGTGTTTGGCTCAAATTTGTAGGATCAGGTGAGTATTTATATGGACGGAGCGAGCGAGCGAGCGAACGAGCGTGTCTGGTTCGAACGCTGACGTGGAATATTTTTACGGATCCGCCGTGGAATTAAAAAATGGATAATTCGAAATATTAAAAGTAAAAACGGTTTGATGACGTAACAAGAGTTCTGCGGCTGGGAACTTTCTTTTGACGTAAAAAGGATTTGATAGTATTAGTGGGGAGTTGATACTTGGTTTTATCCTTATCCATCTTTCAATCCATTCCATCTTGACCGTTGATTCGGTGAGATCATTGTGCTTTTTACACGCAAGAGTTCTCTTCCAAATTATTGGTTGGATATTCAACACGTGCTTTTTTCTTTTTTCATGTGGCTGTTATTTTAAAGTCCAAAAAATGTTTTGCTTCTTAAATTTTGTTTTATAATCTCGGATATAAAACTCTGGTGATTCACTTTAGTGGGGCTTAATCTCATGTACGGACTCATGATTATCCATTAATACAGTTTAAATCTAGCATAGACGCTCTCAAATATTCAAATTATAGTAAAATTTATGACTAATGACTCAAATTGATGGCCAAGAGACAAGAGGTTAGGGGTGAGATTGTGGGCCACCACGAGCACACGCCACATGGAGATGGAACCAGTGGCAGAGTCAGGGGTCCGTTTATGACCGGTGTTCGAACCAATTCTGGTGGGACCCGCAAAGCTTTCTACTTGGCAAATTTTGGCTGGTCCACGTGTCAGAACTGGAGTGAGAAGTTAGAGGCTTACACACAAAAAGATGCGTAGATATTTCGGTTCCAACGATGCTAGCGTCTGGCTTTTGCAGTGGGAGTTTGGGTGATATGTGTTCGTTGACGTGCACCATCAACCTCCATAAATAAGATAAATATAAAAATATATATAAAATATGTCACATGTCAAACGGGACATAACACATCAACGTTCCAACGAGAATTTAATTCATTTACAATACATTATATGTACACTATATTTTATAAATTAAATTTTAAACTAATATAAAATAGGAAAATGATGCATGCAAGCCATTTACCATACACGTCAAATACATATACCTCGAAATTGAATCCTCGATGTCTGTCATATGTAACACAAAATGAGAGTCACTACCACACTCAATGAAAACTAAAGTTGCCCAAATACAAAAAGTTGTGACCCACTTTTCATTTATTATAGTCTGACATGTGAGGCGGCTGCATACGCCAAATTTTTTCTCTGACATGTATTTAGTCGTGTCATTTTATAAATATTTTTAAAATATTTAACATTTTACTTCTACAAGTAGGATAATGGTTATCTTTACACCACAACCTAATCTCTTTTGTAAAATTCATGTTCCTTTTTGGTATGAATGTGACAACATATCTCCACATCAATGGGTATCTTAAAAAGATAATGACATGAACTTATCATACATATTCGTACTAGTCCCATGTTGGCAGTTCAGTTTCTAGTCTCTCTCTTTTGAAGAACTAATCTTTGGAATTAATGAAAATTACCATAAAAGGGTCAAATATACCTATTGATTCATGGAACCAACCAAACATAATTGAGGTCACTTCGGATAATATATATCTCCTAACACGCCAGCTAGACCACACCCACGTTGGTCCAATTCTTGGTGCCTAACCAATACTACTATTTTTACTATTAATCACTTGGTGAATGAATCTTGTGGCCGTTGCTTAATTAAAATATAATCCTAATTTCTTGTCTTCACTTGGTGCATGGATCATGGTTAGGAGCAAGAGAAAAATATCCTACCAAATTTGGAGTTTGGCGAAAAAATCAAGTGCCTAATATAAAACTTCACTTACGTTTTCAAATTTATTATCCATATTAACTCTATTATTTGTCCACATATATATGCTCTGCACGTAACATATACATGTAGCTCCAGCGTTAATTTCTTGAAAAAAGTCTCAATTTGGTCATTGAACTTTGATGTTTTGTCCCAATTTGGTTCATGAACTTTTTTTAACTAAACTTAGTCCTTGAATTTTCGTGTTTGGCCCCAATTTGGTCCTTGAACTTTGTTTTGACTCGAAATGGTACCTGAACTTTCACATATTGAGCCAAAATGGTCCTTACCATTAGAGCTTATATCAAAAGTTCAGGGACCAAACTGGTTCTTTATATGAAAGTTTATGAACCATTTCGGACCAAAACAAAGTTCAGGGACCAGATTAGGGTGAAACATGAAAGTTTAGGGACTATTTTTGGTTAAAAAAAATGTGGGGACCAAATTGAGACTTTTTTCTAATTTCTTATTACTTATTAGGTAAATAGAGTACTTGAAAAAAATTGGGTGTTGATCACAATATTTGAACATTTTTTTTTCGTATTTTTTATCTAACGAGCGTAACAAAACTCGTTATTCTCTTGTTATATGTGAAGTAAATTTTTTTTTTGTCTTATACTTTTAAATCCTTATAGAAGGAGGCACTTGGGTGTTTTCTATTTAATGAATTCATATTGTATTGATACTTACATGGATAAACCTCTTTTATTAGTGAAGTCGTTTTGGGATTAGCTAGAGCGGTTTATGCAAAACTCGCATGTGTGTTGCATGTTTTTGTTGTGCAACAATCTCACCAATAATAATGTTACTGCATGCGTTGTTGATCTCAAATCAACGTCAATATTATTATCTCATTCTACCAGGGGGAAAACTCACCCTTCACGTAAAATGGTTACTCCTTAGTCCTCACGTGCTACTTGAATAAACTAACAATTTAAACCAATAAATAAAGAGACGTTAAGTATTTCAACTAACGTTTAACTCAATAATCTTTCTATGTGAGCGAGATTAGTTAGCAACAACAATAAAATTATTCTCAATTTATGTATTGAGTTTTGGGGTAAACTAAGAATGTGTACAAACTAGAATTAGTGGTTATTGTTTAGTGAATTTATGTGCAAGAATGAGAAAAAGATGGGCACCTTTCTAATTCTTTTGTTTTTGGGGTGTGAATTTTGTTGCTGTCATCATGTGGTATTGTGGTGGTATCTACATAAATATGAGTCTCTATCAGTAAGGATGCGCCACGTGTCCTCATAGGAATGGTTGTAATTGGGCGCCAGGCACTTGGTATATAGTGAGTGTCCTCATATGAAAGGGCTTTTTATCTGAGAAATGTTGTGGATAAGAAGCTGAGACCAATCTGTCTGTCACGCAAGTGCATGTAGAGAGAAAGAGAAAAGAAATTTGCAGCTGTCCACATAATTTATTTATGGATTTTCAGAAAGTTTTAAAAAAATTCAATTGGCCAAAATGAGAGAGTGAAGCAATGATAGATAGAGTCATTTGGGAATTGGCACACAGAACAAAACTTTATTGTAAAAGATAGAGATATAGAGATATTTGTTTACTTGAATGTGAAGTAATTTATAAGACCCACACTTGCTTGCCTAATCAAGTGGTACAGTGTGTTAGCTCAATTATTTATGTTTTACGTGTGAGCTTTGGTTAAAAAAAGTTTACAAGAAACCAAATTAGTTTATATCCCTCACTAATCAAATGGAGTGTTCTGGAGTAGTGTTAGGATTGATAATTCCTGTCTGCTTACATATTTTGTTAATGTGTTGCGTCTTTGTCGGAGAATTTAATTTATTTAGTAATCATGTCGTGTTCGTATTGAATCTTAAGAATATTCACACATTATTAATTAATTGTGTTGTGACGCACCCTGATATACTTCACAAATCTCCGAAGCTCTTTGATGTAAGACTAGCGAAACTTCGACATCTTCTTTGTTACATAATTAGTGAAACAAGACTTCTCCCGATTTAAGTCCTCACGATGTTTCTGCCAATTTTATATTATTCAGGAGCTAAAATGAATATTATGGTATTTAGCGTATTATTTCACTATTGATGCCTACTTTTACAATAACTTTCATGCTTCCTTTACCGTTTGGCGCGTGATTTGTTTACTCATTTTAATTTTGATAATTGGTCAAATTATTCTTAGGGGAAAACTCAAGTATTAGTCAAGTTTGTCTTTTTGCTGTGAGATTATAACGAGCAGTGTTCGTGGTGCATCTTATTGGTGTTATTGTCCCATTTTCTTTCTCATAATACACAAGACACATTCAACAAACATATCTAAGGATACAATTATAAAATTTTCTTCCTACTATATATGTCTAACATATTTGTTTTATCATGCAAAATATGTTTACTTGTGTTTGTGTCATGTTGTGCAGTGTCCAAACGGTCAATTTAGTTAACATGTTAAACGTGTCATGTTCGAATTTTGTATTCACAAACATATTGTGTTCGTGTTCAACATTTTGAAACTATCATTCGACATGTTGTGTTTGTGTTAGTACACATAGCACACAATCAATATTTAACACAACACCGTACACACAAATTGTCAATTTTAATTAATTACTATTACGGACTTACGGTCGTCCGTCCGCATGGTCCTATTTTTGTGTTCACATTACTTATCCAGGAATATGCAAGAGTGTACAATGAATCCCAAATCTAATATGGTACATGTGATTAATTAGGTTAATCGTAGGATTAGTTTGTTAGGTAAGTAAGAAATTAGGCAGGCTTGTTCCGATAGTGCTCAGCGTTGTCGTGTATGCGGAAGACAAAAAATGGAAAGATAGATCGGACGGTGGAGGACAGTTCAACGTGCATGAAGAACAAGTAATCCTATTCCAACTTTTGTGGCTGACATGCGAACCTCACCGCCTCATCAACATTCATGCACAACAAAATCAGCCAGTTGTTAAGGAATCTATATTATTATTATTTTAATTCTCATTTTTTCAACTTCTTAGCTAATTTCCCTAATTAATTAATTAATCAATCAAGCTTTGCACCTTAAATTTTTTGTAATTATTTATAAGGTTTGTTGTTGGGGGTGCAAACCGATCTTGGACTACTGGTTCACTTCACTGGGACTCAATTCGGTCCCTATATAATTAAAATTGACATTTAATTAATTTGCTTATTTAAATCCTTAAAAAATTGTTCAATTAAATGTATGTATATACACTTTAATTAGTGAATTAATTAATGTAACCACAACATAATTTGGCACGTCAAGAAAAACCCAACATAATTTACTTATCTATAGATTAATTTAATGCGCTAAGTGTATGTTTTTTTTTATAAGTAATTGGTAATTTTTATTAACGAACTCGAAGGTTGCAAGCAATAAAAGTACAAGTAAAACTTAACTCAGACACGAGGTAGGATTAGCCACTCAAGAAACGAAACTAAAAGAAGTACCAAAAGAGAGCTATCAATGCAAGAGACTAAAAATAAGATAAAAGCTTGAATACGAACTAATTAAAATGTCATCCAAAGACAGAAACTTGTCTTGAAATACAAGGTTTTACGTGCGAGCCATATGAACAGTAGAGTGGCTAGGCAAGAGGCATCCCATAACTTTCTACAAACAGGAACTAAAGTAGAGGACCATGAAGCAAGCAAAATAGAGCAAGTGTATGTTAAGTCTACTAAATTAAACGCGTGAAAAATAATTGCTTCATCGAGTTCTAATTTTAGATTTTGGTTAATTCCATTCCTCAGACAATAAAAGCGAGATATGCCATAAATCTTTTGAGGATTAAGCCGATCAAATTCATTCTGATTCAGTGTATCATTATTAACTTTGATTCACGAGTCCGAACCCGAACGCTTTACCCAAGGAACTAATAATTAGTTGGTCAATATAAAGGACAAAAATATAGGCAGAGATAGAGAGGCCGGTCATTTTCTCCCACATAAAACTGATCATGAGACTATACGTTTTTGTGGTGTGCGTTGAGAATAAAATTGACCAAAATGCAAACACGTAACATGAGAAAAAGAAGAGTAGCCAAACAGCAGGACAAGACAAAGTTGAGAAGGTGCCCTGTAATTATAGGGTTCCATTGAATGTGTTGTGTCTTTTAGGTCAATTTGATTTGAGTCTTCTACTTTATACGTGCATGTGCATACCTGTTGTTGTCTCTCCATTTTTCAAAATCCAACCTTCTGTACATACATTTTTATATTATAGTTTTGTGTGGTGAAGAGCCAATACACAACTATCTTGAATACATATATATGTGTGTATTTTACTAAATTAGATATTCATCTAGTCGGATCTGTCGATTTGGGTTGTGGGTCGGAAAAGAAATTCACGCTCACAATTTACTAAGTGACAAGACATGTTAAACTGACGAAGAACTATCCGACAAAAACATGTACTTTTTTTGGAAAGGCGTTCTGTGTTGCAAGTATACATATTGCATGCATGTAAGTGGAAAGAAAGATAGAGAGATAGGCAGATTTAAGTTAAGAAGTTGATAGATCTGAAATCTGGTTTTGGTCGGTTGTTCCAATCCTTAGAGTTAGAGGCCAACTAATTACAATGTGGGAGCAATGAAATGGTCACCCACCTTCTTGATTTTGTTTTGATTTTCCTTTACATATTATAGTTTTCATCTCCTTTGTTCATTTTTCTTTTTGTTAAAAAAGAAACGAAGAAATGGACAATAATGTAGCGAATTTTTAGTGTGTGATCATAATCCATAAGGAATATTTGGACCATTGTATCGCTCAACTTTAGTCATAATTATTGCTTTCAAAAACTTTGATGATAATGTTAATTCAACTACTAAAATGTCAATACATTATAGACGTATCAAGAAACTCAAGTTACTCTTTATTGCACTTAAGTATGTAAGTGATGACCTTATAAAACGGTCGGGCGCACAAGAAGGGAATGCCTCGCCTACGAGGAAATCCATGAGCTCATTATGTCCTCGCCACCAACCAACTAAACACACGATGTCACACCATGGACCTAATGTTGGTAAGTATAAATAAGTATTCAACCATTTTCTTTAGATGACAAAAGATTTTAAAACTTCATTAACTTTACCACAAACAAGGTTCCCCCTTAAATTTTTTATTTTTTATTTTTACACTAGTAGTACTTTTAAAACTTTCAAAATAGATTTGCATACTCTCAAGCTAGATGTATCCATATTCTCAAACAAACACATAAGTTTCATTTAATGACGTGTTTTTTCAATGCCGTTTCTACGAGACCCAAACAACAAACCCAAGCACTCAAAGTTAGATTCAAAATTTCAAATTCCAACCATAATAGCGATAAATAAACAAAAAAAATCGACGGATCACACAAAGTTGACAAGGTCCACTAATCTCATCAAAAATAATTATATTAAAACAATACGAAAATAAAATTGGTGTAACAATGATTGATGGGCATGAGTCCCAAGTACTATAGAGTCATCAATGAAGGAGAGACGGATTATGGGATCCAAGGCTACCCTTGTTTACTAATTCTGTAAGTTACTTAACAAAAGACTAGAAACAGTAAAGCAGATATTGGATCTGAATACAAGTCAAGATTCAAAGACGAACTAAAAGACTAAGTCCCAAAATTGTGGTTACATTAGGAAAGTGACATGCGATGTGAGTGGAGGCTACGCGCTCATAATAGACGATTTTGATAAGGATTAGGAAAAAATAGATCAAACAAGGAGCTACCGACCAAAAAAGGAAGAGCCTTGGACGAACTTGATTTTCATCTTTGACCACAAAAGTATCCAGTTTCAGATTCAGACAAGAACTCAGTTTATGTATTTGTCAATAACAGAGTCTCACACTATATGCATGCTTTCTCCACAACACCTGAAACACAGCCTACTAGTAGGCACCGAAAATATGTGCCTCCTCTAAGCTCCTACTTGTGATTTTAATCATGTAACATACTCTCATACTTACTATTTAGATAGTAATCAATATTATTTGACGATGCGAGTATAATTTCATGGATAAGGTTGTCCCCTCGGAGTATTAGGGGCATCACACGAGGTCAGTTTTGTCGTTCTATAACAAGTGGTATTAGAGCAATTTCGAGAGTGGCGCTTGTGGCAAATGCATATGGTTCACGATAGTATGCATTTCCCAAGTAGTCTTTGAGAAGAGATATGGGGTCAAACGTGAATACAACAATCGATAAGATAGTTTTGTATAGACATGTATCTAGGAAATTTCTAGAGTGACGGATAATGGTCTTGCAACAGGTCGCACTCTTAAAAATAAGGTTTGTCTGCGAAGATATTGCGTTTGTGAATTGAGTAGGGGAATGTTACGCATTGAAAGAATAAGTACTGCATAAACACCTTACATTATTCTTCCGTACAAAGCAGTTATTGTCAATAATCATCACTTATAATCATCACTTGTATATGATCCTCGAATTAGTATAAAGTTCCAAATCGGTCTCTGTAAATCACCCGGATGGATCAAACGGAGTACAAGAATGGACAACGCTAACAAGCATTTCCTTGTATTTCTATCAAATATGAGCACTTTGATTGATTTGCAGATCAAGAACATGAATAAAAAAAAAATGAATACATGTATGTCATTGCGATCTGGGTTAAAAAGAATCAGTTTGATGTATCATCTAAAATGACTTAAGATTTATTATCACTGACACTATCATCTAATAAAACTTGCATCCAGCTCCCAGTGCACTCTGCCACTTGCTCCGGAACACTCGCAGGCAGTTCGTCGTCAAGTTAGTTACATTGAACAATCACATGTAGCGCCCCAATTGGATCAGCATAACACTCGTGTCATCGGAAGATCCTCTCGATACAGCAAGATCAACAAGTTTCTTACACGCCACCAATGGTTCTGGCTTGTTACTGATCTTTACACACAAAGGACGAGCAATATCCACTGCTTCCTGGTTACTCACCTGAATCAATAGATAAAAATGATACTGTTAGATTCATATCAATTTGCTAGTTCCAATTTATAACTCATATTAACTATAAAGTAACAAAAAAGAAGAAACTTGGGACACCATACCTTATCCCATAATCCGTCGGATGCTAAGATTAAGAACTCGTGTACTTGTTCAATTTTGATGACTTTAGTTTCCGGCTCAGCTATGACCCATTGCTTAAGGTGCCTGTCTCCAATCCCTCTCGATACAGCCAAAGATCCCTGAATTCTCCAAACACCGCGGCATAAATCAACATAACCACCCTGCAAAACATGTTTCAACAAAACAGTTAGTCCCGGTTCGCACAAGAATAAAGAACTAACGCAAACATGACAATTTCAATGATCACTAGTTAATTACCATGCTCTGAATTCGGCTCTTTTCGTCTTCCCTAGACGGTTTGTGATCGGAAGTAAGAGCTTCTGCGAAACCACCACGGCTCATAACAGCCCGACAATCACCAGCATTTGAAACTACAAGATTGCCTTTCCTGATCAAAGCTGTGACACAGCAGGATCCACCATAAACATCCTTCTTTAAGAAATCGGAATCGGTGTTCAAGTAACCATTTTTCACAGCTTCCTCTACAGAATCACCACATCTTTCTACTTCTTCTAATATGTTCTTATTTAAGTTTTCAGCTGCAAATTCAGCAGCTTTAGAGCCACCATGGCCATCAAAAACACCAAAGAAAGCCTGAAAATACAATAAATTCGCATATCTAAGTTCCAATCCACCATGTCAACATAGCAACAAAACTAAGTCAAGTCGAATTCCATATTTATATATGTAATGGAAAATTTTGTTAAATGAATTACGTAAATTAAACAGAAACCCTAAAAGAAGAGACTTTGGAAAATGAAATTACCTGTTTGCGATCGCCATGAATATCATTGACAGCGGAGAAGCGATCCTCCATAGCTTCTCTCCTCCCCTTTTTGCATTTAACCGAGTACCCATCTCCGTCCACCTCCACCACATCCCTGGCGGCCGACGGCGTCGCCGGAGCTCCAAAGAAAAGAGAAGCAATCGGAATATCGAGCTTCGCGGGTCTCTTCCTCTTCGAAGTCTCCGGCGCCGGCACAGAAGAAGATAATCCAGTTGGGGGCTTCAAGCTCCGGAGGCGAAAAGGCGAGTAGTGTGATTTAGGAGAAGAAACCGCGGAAGTGGAGGGCTTGTGGAGGGTCAGAGTTTCAGGGGACGACGCGATTTTGTTGAGGAAGAGAGACGATTGAATCACCCTCGACGGAGAGAACACCGGACTTGAAACTGCGACGGAACAAGACATTGTGGCTGCTCCTCTGTTTCTGTTGCTTTTGATTCGTTGTGGTCTTGCTTTTGATGCTTCTTTTGAAGAAATGGTCTTTAAAGTTTGAATTTTTATTTTCTGAATTGGTCTTTGGTTTGGAATGAGAATTGAGTGATCGTCTTCGAAAGGAGTGTTTAGCTTCTACATGAAGGTTGGTTTGGACTGGGTCTTTATTTTCTTTGTTCCGTGTTAATAGAGCGTGATTTTTTCAACACAATATTTGACTGCTTCTTTTGTTTTGTCAAAATTGCCCCATTCCCACATTTTTTATTCACTTAATTTTATTATCAATAATATTCGCCTGGAAGGTAAATGTGGCCGGTTCTTTGTTTGTGGAGATGGGTCGGAGTGGAACGGGTTGGGTGATCCGAGATGAGTCGGGAAGAGTGCAAGGGGTGACTGATGTTGTTAGACAGGAGTCGTAGAACTTGGATTGCCAGAAGCTATGACGGTAAGAAATGTGTTTGAGTGGACAGAATCGGTACTGTATTGAATTCGAAATGTGTTTGAGTGAGCATAACTATTGAATTCTCAGTTGGTGATTTGGCCTTGTTTTTGACTTTATTCTTACTGATATTTTAGCTATGGTAGCTCTGACAGATATTATAAAGTTCTTATTTGCTAGAAGATGTATGAATAAATATAATCATAACTCGTAGATCTCTCTTTTAAGTTTAGTCGGATGAGTTGAACTTCAACTAAGTCAAGAGATTTTATCATCATGATTTGAATTAACAATAACATAAACATTCAGACTGCGTTTGAATTAGAATTTTGATGAGAATTGAAATCATTACCATTTCCATTCCCATGAGACGTTGTTTGGATCAATTAAAGTGTGGAAATGAGAATCATTTTTTTTTTAATTGTTATTATTTGATTAAAAAAATAATAAATCATTAAAAATGAAATCGATCAAAT
>JAYMTA010005530.1:0-11327 GCA_036897625.1 Pelargonium cotyledonis | reverse complement strand
GAGAACTCAAAACCACACGCATAAGCAGGAAAGACCACACAATATCACACAGCTGCCGTCGACTCTGCGCTCCTCCGCCGCCAAGTTGCTGTAGCCGCCTCACTTTGGCAACAAAGAGAGGACTAGGGTTTTCATTTTACAGTTACGCTAAAAAGTTTAATTTTAGAAATTTAAGTATATATCATTATCGATTTAGAAAAAAATACCATTATCACAATTATTTTGATTTTTATATAAAACTAATTAATTAAATGAGTTCGTTAAAAAATAATTATAATTATTAAACCCGTTTAAATTATCTGTGCACCGCACATATGTATAAACTAGTAAGTATGGTTTCGGAATTTTTCAAATGAATTTAGAAACGATGATAAATGACTTGACTAACCTGTTTTTACATTGTGTTTAGGGTAAATTGGGTCTGGACTTGTCCAACTTTTAGAGTTAGCCCTCAACTATTGAGCAAAAGATCAAACGTGGGGATCCGACGGGGCTTTGAGATTTGTAGATAGAATAGAGAAGGCCATGGTTGCAATTTTTGAAAACATGTGGGATGTGTTTGAGTGTTGGAGAGAGATTTGGATGGGAGACCCCACTCGTGAATATTCCAACCGTATATGACAAATATGACTTTCTTCCACAAGGAGTTCTTGGAGATCGCAAATCGCCACCACCACTTTACCAGTAAAGATCAGTTCAAAATATCAAAACTTCTCACACCAAGACCGCCCACGAGCTTTGGCATGCATATACCTACCTCCAATTGACTTTACATAATCGATGGCCACCAAAAAAAAAACACGGAGGCTGCCAAGCGCGGCTTTGAGGAGTACAAATCTACCAACAAGCGAGATATGTCTTTAATGTTAATTATAACTACATGTCTATTTTCAAAACAATTTTTATATCGTATCTATAACATTTTTTATATCGTATCTATAACATATGATTCCTTTTTTACTTTGAAATTATTTATCAAAGACTTATTTGAAACCGATTTTTTTTTATAACAAATTAAGAAATAGATTATGATCATTCTAGCTAGTACAAAGTTTTATTGTTACGAGCATTTGTTGTAAACTCAAATGTAACATTATTAAATAGTTAAAGTATGATTAATTTCTTAAAGAAGAGAAGATGTCACTAATTTTGGAAGTAGTTTATGCTATTATATTATTATTACTATTGAGTTGGTTTACTAGATGAAATTTCAACCACAAAAAGGGATGTTCAAGTGTGCCTTAATATTTATTGAAGTGACTCATTTTCAAGACTATTGATTTACAAAACCACATGCATTAATGGTTGAAGAGAGAGAGAGAGAGAGAGAGAGAGAGAGAGAGAGAGAGAGAGGAAGAAAAATGTATCCATTGTTTAGAGGGAGAGAGTTAATGCAATGCAATGCATGAATACAGACTGTGTTCTTAGAATTTGATTTTGCAGACAAAAATATCATACATGTTTCCTCCCTTATTGTTATCCTCTCGTGAGCTACTTGTGTTTTCTTCATTTTACAGTCTACTTTTATATTTAAATGTTTTTATTAAATTTCGTTCCAAGCAATTATATTAATATTTGACTTCATATATTTTAAATTCTTAGCTTACCTATTTCAATAATTATTTTAGAGTCTATGTGATTTAGTGGTTTTGAAATGAAGTGGTTTTCATTATTTAACTCTCTTTATTATATAGTACAATTAAAAAAAAATACTCTCAAAATTTTCTCATATGAAAATTCTAACCGGTTTCCATAGTTCTATGACCAAATTTTTTTCTTGAGCTTTTCTTATCCGTGGTGGTTCAATCTTTTCTTACTCGCATATTTATTGAATAAACACAAATTCAATTTGACTAATCTTGTTCATCTGTTGGATTTATCATCACTCTTGGCTCTAGTATTTTATTCACTTTCAGACACTGCATTATCATCTTCACATTCACCATATGCTTGTTGTGATAACATGTTTACTACAAGTAGAGTGATTGTTTTCAGGGTTATTTGTTCTGAATCACATTTTAGTAATTTTGTTAGTTTTTAGTCTGGTTTGTCTTTCATTATTGAAAGTTTGTCTTCTATTGCTGGAATTTCTTCTCTTGTTGAAAATTATTTTTCACGCTATGAGTATTGTTGTGTCTCAGATGATGAAGAGAGTAAGAGCAAATCTATTTGTTCAACTATTGCAGTCAATATTTCAACCAGCTATTTGACAATTAGTCGTTCATATGAACATTCGAGATCTGCTAATCGAATTACTATTGTATTTGGTTCTATATAAGGTCTCTTTGTAATTGATTCTTTAAACCACTATTATTCTTAATGAAATTAATATTTCCTTTAAAAAAATCTTTTTTATTTACCATGAAAATGTAGTTATATACCAAAAACTAGGATTGTTAAAAAACAAACTATAAATACACTCTAGGATTGGGGATGTTTTTCGGTGAACTAAAAAAATAGACCGAACATAAAGTATCTTGTCCGGCCTTTGAGCCATTAATTTTATGTTCATTTGGTTTGGTTTGGATTGGATTATATTTGAACCGAACCGATTTTAATTTCATATGATTTTTTGAAAAATTGGGTCCTGAACCGAATCGTCTCCTGTAGACTTATCCTCCAAATCTTCTCTTTGAACGTAAACCACCTCGCCCGCTTCAAGTCATGGTCACAAATAAATAACACAAAATTTGTTCTTCAAAGTACAAGTAAAAAGTTTTACATTCTGAAATAACTAACTATTGGGATAACGACTTGGAGTTAGATGATGCGAGGCAAACAATTAGAGCACCATGTACCAGACTGAAGGGGTCCAACGTGCTCAATACATTCCACCAACATTATAGAACTTTAATACACTAATCGTCTAATGTGTTAAAGGCGGCTGGGATGAGGCAAAGGTTTTTGGAACTACATGGAATTGTCTAATGTTATTTATAACGTTGAAGAAATGTTATAAGTTTGTATATTTTACATTTGTTATGACGCATGTGCATGAAAAAACGAGATAAAATATACAATACTAAGAGAAGAGACGATTAGAGTTTCCATAGTGATAAAATTGTCGAATGTTATTTATTACATTGTAGAAATGTTATAATTTGATAGTATCTTTTAAGTTTGTTACGACACATGCACATGAGAAAACAAAAGAAAAAAATATAATACTAGTTAACTTTTTGAAAAAAAAAAAAAAAAACGAAACATGACATTTGTTTTAAGACATATGTATAGCGTAAGAAATTATATTAATAGATAGTATATATATCAAATATATATGATTAAAACCATAGCTTTAGTGTTTAGATGTTTAAAGGATATGAATATGATAAGTGTCATGATATTATTCTACCAATGTGATGAATAGAGGTTTCAAAACTTTCAAGTTTTGGCATGAATATCATACTCTAATGATGATATATATATGGGGCCAAATTAATAACCAGACTTTAATGATAGGTGGTGCTGTGTTCATTGGTTCTTTATACTAAAATTATACTTTCTACCTAACAAATGTTAAACCCTGATTAATTAATTAAGTTTTGCAGCTTTAATTGACACATTTTGTCTCTTGACTCCTTCCTTTTTGTTTTGTGTATTCCAACAGTGTTATCTTGATGAAATTGTTGTATCTGATGTCCTAATTAGAAACTTCTTTGTTTTATCTTAAGTGCCTTCCATGTGGTTTAATGTTGCAAGCTAGAAAACAAATAATCACATGACATTGTGTGCAATGATCTATGTTAGACTATAAAATTATATAAATTATTGAACTTACAGCTCAAACTTGTATTGTAATGTCTAAATGAAATACATTTTCTTTCCTCACATGTCTTACACATGACTCTATATGTTATTGAAATACAATTTTTTCTGTGATTTGTTGATTAATCTGTGAATCAACTATGAATAATTAAGAGCAACACTTAAGATATGTGAGCAGAGAGAGTGTATTTCAAGGGCAAATGATATTTCAATAATAAATAGAACCATGTGCAAGACATGTGAGAAGAGAGGGTATATTTCAGTTAAATTTAACTGACTAAATAGTACTTTGTTAAGTACATAGAGCTAGAGTGTCAAGTTTGATAGTTTTAGGAGATTAGTGTCATTAGTGTCTATTACGTAAGAGTTGAATGTAATTACCCTTTTAAAATATTTCAAAATGGTATGTGCCTCATCTCTAATTCTAGAAGTGTTACACTTACAAAATATTGTTGAAACATATTTTTTTAGGTGAAGAATGAAACATGTTTCCCCCAATATTGTTGAAACATATTTTTTAGGTGAAGCATGAAACATGTTTACCCCCCCTCCCCCCCGTGACAAGATATACACTGTATGTAGGAAACCTACCGTCCACGATTACCTTGGATTGGTTGGAGAGCATTTTTGCCAAACACGCCCGAGTTGCACATTGTTTCATCCCCAAATACCCCAACAGCTTTGGACGCTATTATGGGTTTGTTTCATTTGACTCTCATCAGGATGCAGATCGGGTTATGCATATCCTTGAAGGTACGCCACTCTCCGATCACTGCTTGTTCGTCAAATGGGCAAGGCAATCCAAATCTGGTTCACGTAACAGACCTAGGCGAGCTTTGGTTTCCAAGGGCAGGAAGGCCTCTGCCCCAGAATCTAAATTGTCCATTGCTCCTAGGGTCGAAAATTAGCAATATACTAATAACTCCCCTCCGCAAGCTCCTTCTCCACTGGACCATGCTCATCCTATTGCTTTAGGGTTTTCATTACGTGGCTTAATTGACAAACTCCGCTGGAGCATTTTGGCTATTTCCCGTTCTCCAATCTTTGGCTCCTTCCTGCATAAAACACTAGCCGGTGAAGGTGCTCTCCACATCTCTGTCCACTCTTTGGGGCCTCGGATCTTCATCCTCTCTTTCGCGGACGAATGTGTTCTTCAGGCTATGAGAGACTCGGGGTGGTCGTGGCTCTCCCAGTGGTTCATATTGTTTATTGATTGGAACCGATTTAAGCGCTGGGGCGGGAGCTTTTGTTGGTTGAATATTCGAGTTATCCCGTTACATGCTTGGCACATCAATACTGTTTGTAACATAACCAAGCAATTCGGGGAGTTTATCATGATACACCCTACTTTTGAATTGGGGTTTGACTTGGATGTTGCTCAGGTGTTGATTCATACAGACCTCCTAACTCCGATTTCATGTGTCACTAGTTTGAATATGGGCATAATTACTATCAACGTTGCTCTTTCGAAATGCAGTCACTCTGATCTAGCCCCGTTTCTTGATCGCCACGGCTCCGGTCAAACACCTAGCCCTCTCTCCCCCAGCTCCCCCTGGAGTGATAACTTTGAGCTCTCGGGTCACCAAATGGAGTCCAATTTGCATAAGCCTCCAAATTTAGATGGTGCGCGTGGGCCAAATAACAAGCTCAGCCATAAGGGCTCTTCTACGCCTGCAGCAAATAACAGCTCCAGTTCTTTTAACCCTAAGGAAGGTGTTCTACTGGCTGCTCTACCGCTTCTCCTTGTACCCCGCCGGAAACTAACAGCCCCTGTCCCGGTGACCACTTTCAGGCCACCAAAACGCATTGTTCTGCCAGCACGTGTCTGCTCCACCAGCCTTACTCGTCCAGTTTCACCACCAGTGCATGATAGGCCCAGTGATCCGACCTCTCCGTCCCACGTAGCCTCGAAAATCCTTGACGTATGCAAGAATTTGGGCGCGGAATTTAAAAACTCTGATTTGGATGCAATTGAGCAACTTCGAGAGCTAGAAGTTGCTAGCACGCGTCACTGACCCGTAATCTAGTTGAACCGTCACCCTAATTATGTCCCTTCTCTCATGGAATGTGCGGGGTGCTTCGGCGCAACACAAGCGAGACCGGGTTAGGTCTCTCATTTGCTCTTCGAAGAGCAGCGTGGTTTTTCTTCAGGAAAGCAAGCTACATGAATTATCGTCGTTTCATGCAAAAAGCTTTTGTGCTATTCCGTCTATACAATTCATTTTTTCTCCATCGATTGGCCGTTCGAGCGGCCTGATTACGTTTTGGGACTCCTTTGTGTTCTCTTTGGATTCTGCTACTATTGATCAGAACTTTATGCCATTATTGGTTTCTGGAATGTTTTTGACTGCAAGTGTCTGCTCATAAATGTGTATGCCCCTATCCCGGAACCCGATAAGCTGGCATTATGGGGTCGTCTCTTGCTGCTGATTATTGATTCTCAGCTCCCATGTCTATTAGGAGGAGACTTCAATTCGGTTCGCTTTTCATCTGAACGTAATAGCGGGCATGCGTCAAGTCCAGCGATGTCCGCTTTTAATCAGTTCATTGCAGACTGTGGTATCATTGATTTACCTTTGTCAGGTCGTCTATTCACTTGGTACTGCCCAGATTCTAATGCTAGTCCTATTGATTGCATTCTTATTTCTTCGGATTGGCCTTATCCGACCAGCTCTCTTTGCCTTTCGGGTCTCTCTCGGGGTTGCTCTGATCATTGTCCACTAGTTCTCTCACTCAAGTCCATTGATTGGGGTTCACGTCCATTTAAACTTCTCAATGTATGGGTCGGGCATGAATCTATCCACTCCACTGTTGCGGATGCATGGCCTGCTCTTGAGGTAACCGGTCAGCCTTGCTTCTGGTTATGGTCCAAACTTCATCATGTTAAAAACACTATCAAATCTTGGAACGTCAATTCTTTTAGAAACTTGGAGAATGCGGTTAAGCAGCTGGAACTGTAGGTCGATGAATTGGACCTTGAGGCCGAAGGTGGTAATCTGTGTCGAGATGATTATGCAAAGAGGGCGGCTCTTCTATGTGATATTCAGAATAAATCTAGTGAACTTTCGGCTCTATGGAAGCAAAAGTCTCGTTTGAAATGGCTTGTTGATGGTGAC
Organism: Pelargonium cotyledonis; assembly: GCA_036897625.1. Classification (NCBI taxonomy): domain Eukaryota; kingdom Viridiplantae; phylum Streptophyta; class Magnoliopsida; order Geraniales; family Geraniaceae; genus Pelargonium; species Pelargonium cotyledonis. The sequence goes on along the minus strand of JAYMTA010005530.1, from coordinate 4,446 downwards.
CGGAACAGTGCATATTTTCATCGCATTGCATCTTTTCGTCAAGCAAAAAATAGACTCACGGGCATAAATCATGGGGAGCTTTGGATTTGTAACCCGACATCAATTAAGGCCCTTTCCCATTCCTTCTTCCGTGACAGGCTTACCTCATCGGGCTCAATTCGGCCGGACCTTCCCGTGTTGAATTTTAGGCAGCTTTCAGACTCAGCCTGGCAGGAAATCGAGCGTCCAGTAACTTTTGAGGAGGTGAGGTCAGTTGTTTTTGGGTTTGATGGGTCCCGTGCCCCAGGTCCGGATGACTTTAGTTTCTTTTTTACCAGCAATGTTGGGATATAATTGCGCCAAAAGTCTTCTCTTTTGTGCAAAGTTTTATGGACCCAGGTAACTTAGGCAAGGGCTTTAGTTCCGCGTTCCTCACACTTATTCCCAAAGTGGGACTCGCCTCAAAATTTTAATGAATATCAGCCCATCAGCTTGGTTTCGGGTCCTTACAAAATTGTCACCAAGCTCCTAGCAAATCGATTGAAACCTCATATCAAGTCTATTATTAGTGATATTCAAAGTGCATTCATCAAAGATCGGCAAATACTTGACTGTGTGCTCATTGCCGGGGAGGTGATTCACTCAGCTAAGGTTAATCGTTCGCAGGTTGTAATCTTGAAGCTTGACTTTCAGTAACCTTTCGATAGGCTGGACTGGGGGTTTTTGGATTTCTGTCTTGACTCCATGGGTTTTGGTACTCAATTCTGTTTCTGAATTCGTTGTTGTCTTATTTCACACATCTCAGTTCTTATTAACGGATCACCATCTTCAGACTTTCAGAGTTCGAGGGGAGTTAAGCAAGGTTGCCCCTTATCACCTTTTCTCTTTATCATCGTGGCAGAGGTGTTCCACTTGCTTCTTTCCCATGCTGAGTCAAATGGTCGAATTTCCAAGATTTCTATTGGAAATTTTTCGGTTTCGCATCTTCAATTTGTGAACTATACTATTTTGTTCTTGGATTTGGCTCATGCTGAGAATTCAATTATAAATATCAAAGTCGTGCTGCACTTGTTCCAATATGCTTCTGGTCTCGCTATTAATTTTAACAAATCCCAGCTAGCTGGAATTAACATAAGCCCGGACCGGGCCAACTCTTTGATCGAGGCTCTCGGCTGCCAGGTGGCAGAATTGCCCTTCACTTACCTTGGCTTTAAATTGGGAGCAAATCCGAGGCGTGTTGCTTCTTGGCATGGCATTGTTGATCGTTTTAATAAGCGACCCGCTTTATGGCAGATGAAATATATCTCATTTGGGGGGCGGTGAACTCTAATCCGAGCAGCTTTGACATCTTTACCACTATTTTATATGTCTTTATTTCGCGCCCCAAAGCAAGTCATTGCATCTCTTGAAGCTATTGAAAGGCGGTTCCTCTGGTCTAGCTCTTCGGATAAACGCGGGTTATGTAAAGTCCGTTGGTCCATAGTCACTTCCAAGTGTATTCATGGGGGACTTGGGATTCGTCAGCTTCTCCTAGCTAATATTAGTTTAATGGCCAAGTGGTGGTGGCGTTTTGCCACGCAACCCGATTCTTTTTGGAAGAAGCTCCTTTGTGCCAAATATGGTTGGGGTTTGAATGCGTGGTCCCTTTAGGAATTGAGTGCCAACCAACTATCTCCTGTTATGAGTGGAATAATTGAAAAAAATTTACCGGGCTTCTTAGACATTATGGGCGAAAATAAGATGGATTGGGTTCTTGGAAATGGCCTCTCTATTCGTTTTTGGTCTGATTTATGGTGTTCGGATACATCACTTAAGTTGCTGTTCCCTCGGTTGTTCGTCCTCTGCACCAACCCGTCAGCCTCCGTGGCTTCTGTCCTGGCTCGGCTGTCCGCCTCCCCAGCCTCCATCTTCAGGCGTAATTTGAGGGGGCAGGAGATTGATGAATTACCGGGGTTGCTAGCTACTGTTCCATCATCTCTACCGGCAAACTCGCGGCCTGATCAGCTCCGGTGGAAGCTGTCCCGTTCCGGCAAATTCAGCACCAAGCAAGCTTTTGATAAGCTGTATTCACAGTCCCCTTGTATCTAGTTCGCGTGTTTTAAAGCAATCTGGAAATCTTCTATACCCCCTAAAAAACAATGTTTTGCTTGGCTTGCTGCCATGGATTGTGTTCTATGCTCCTCTTTCCTCTCTCTCCGTGGAGTCTTGCCGGAGGGGGCCTCGGTGGTCTGCCGCCTATGTGATGCCGGAGAGGAGTCTTGTGCGCACCTGTTGCTGCACTGTCAGTGGTCTCGGCAGGTTTGGTACAGAGTCTTTAAATGGTGGAGTGTTCATTCTTGCTTATCCAATAGCTGCTCTTCCATTTTAACTGGCTGGTCTTCGAGTTTTGTGGGGTCAAAGTTAGCCAACAAAGTTTGGGCTTCTCTTTCGCTTCTCGTCTTTTGGTTCATTTGGCTTGCCCGTAATAACATGGTTTTCAACAACAACTTTCCATGCTTGGAGTCGGTCTTACTTCGTATCCAAAGCTTTAGTTACTCTTTAATTCGGTGTTTCGATAATTCCTTTAGTTTCTCTTTTCCGCTTTCTTTGTGGGTCTCAAACCCGTCAGTTTGTTTAATCTGAGGGTTGAGGCTGCACTTTTTTTGTATTTTGTACTTTTATTTTTGCCACTCTGGCCTTAAATAAAAGATATTGTTTGCCGATCAAAAAAAAAAATGTAAGTCATAAGTTTAATGAGCATAATGATAAAGTAAAAGAAAAATGTTAATTGGTTTTGCTCTCCGAATCGGTTTTCATGTAAATGTGCATAATCAGAAGTTTAATGTGCATAATGAAATGTTAATAGGTTTTCGGGTAAATCAGAAGAAAAATGTTAATTGGTTTCATGTTTTAAACCCCTAAACTCTAATTATTATTTGTAATTAAACCAACGTAATCGGTTATAGTCGGTTTTGACATGACACGTCATCATGTTACCTAAGATTTTATATCACATCAGCAGTACACGCCAGACTCTAACTGTGATAGATGGACCAATAAAATTTCATTTTTTAAAATGTAAGAACATCAAAACGACGTCATTTCGGGTGTGATTATCTCATAAAATAAAATGTTTTCGTTCCATCAATCATAATTGAAGGTTGATATGGACTAAAATCTAAAATGACATTATGAGCTTATTTATTTTTATTTTTCTTAATTATAGAAGTCCAAGAGCTCAAACTATATTAAACTCAAATTAGATGCTAATGTTAAAAAATGTCCGTCCAAGAGAAGTAAAATCGTTTTTAAAAAAATGCTAAATATGACATGTGACATCCTTATAAAACAGGACTTGTGTCACCTTAGCTGCATAAGAAAAGAAACTCCGCAAAAGAATAAGAGAGAGAAAAAGAAGGGTTAATTGTGGTTTACTATTCTATACTTGACACCTTTTGCATTGGACTACTCTTATTTTCATCTTTTTTTTCTTTTTTTTTAGCTTTCGACTACCCTAATCTTTCCAAAGCTCTTTCCGTTCATCCAAACTGATGGAAAACGCCAAAATCGTGTCATGTGCACTACTTTTTTTTTTTTTCAAAATGGCATAAATGCCCTTAGGGTTTATCTTCTTGCCAGAAAATTTTCCGGCTGCCACACGGAGTCCAACCTTGTGCCAAAAATCAGTCAAAGTTCCAACTTTTTCATCTGGATTTATTGATTTCTCCTCCAATTTCACATTCAAAACTCAAAATTCAATAAGTAAAAAAAGTCTAATCTTTTCTTATGGGTTTCTTCAAATTCACATTCCAAGTTAAAAAAAATCAATTAAAACATCAATCTTGTCATCTGATTTTCATTGATTCTTCTTCAGACTCACATTTCAAACTCAAAAAAATAATCCAAAGCTCTAATCTTTCCATTTAGGGTTGCTCTTGTTTATGTTCTTATGAGCTAAAAATTTTCAAAAAATGGGTATTAAATATCTAAATTTTCACATCATTCTTTGGTGTTCTCATTCTTCATCACACAGTCGCCTCCTTCGTCGTCAACGCCTCATTCGCTGCCGCAGAGTTTGGTCGAGATGAAGCTCGGAACTGGTACATATGGAGGTTGTCAGATCTGGGTTCAACATTGGCAATGGAGAAGAAGAACACTGAGGGGCAGTTAGGTCATTTCACAATTTAGCGGACGGAATTTAGACAAAAAGAGGTTTGGATAGATTAGACTAGCCGAAAGTTAAAAAAAAAAAAAAAAAATTTCATTGCAAAAAAGTTTGGTAGAAAAAAAAAATTAACCCAAAAAAAAAAAAAAAAAAAAGACATGTCATAATAGTACATGTGTGCATAATCATCCAACTTTGTACATGGGGCATTTCAGTGTTTTAAAATATGTTTTTGACATATATATATATAGTAATATGATATATATAGTAATATGGACATCAGTTGACTGATATAACTTTATATCAGTTGCACTAATGAGATG
>JAYMTA010005529.1:0-11328 GCA_036897625.1 Pelargonium cotyledonis | reverse complement strand
AAATGGAGAGTTGGCGATGATGATGGATCTGGGGCATTCGATGGAGAGAACGAAGTGAGAAGTGTAGTGGCCGAAGAGAGGGACGAAGTGAGGAAGAAAATGACATGGCGTGTTGTGGTGAGGTGGCAGATGACATGGTTTTTTGCTGACGTGGCAACCTCAACCGGCTACAATAGGTCAGTTAGACATTTATCAAAAAAATGGAAAGGTTAGAGTGTGAAACCATGCAAAACCCTAATTGAGGTGCAAATCCAAAAAACGTGTAAGTCCAAGGGCTATAAAGGCATTTTACCCAAAAAAAAAAAAGAAATTCAACTAGAACAATAATTAATAACATAAACTAAATTTTGCAAAATAATGAAATATCAAGACTCAAAATCAAATAATAATAATTAGGTAAGTGGTTACACAAACCTAAAATATGAAATGTATAAATAAAACATAAACATAAGTATACATCAAAGAACAACTTGTAATGATATGAGCCACATAGCTCTCTAGGGTTTTGCGTGCAGCGGTGTAAGCAAGAAGAAGTGGCGGCGGCAAGCACGGAGTGGTGTCTTCCTCGACAATTTGTCATCGATAACTAGTGGTCTTTACGCCCTCTGTGACATATAGGTTTAGGGTTGCATAAAAAGTATTAAAGGTTAAGGGCGGTGGACTTGACAATGCTAGAAGACGTTGAGAGGAAGGTGGACTGCTGGAACGTCGTTCTCGATACAGGAAGGGCAGTGGAAGCGGAGAGAGGGTAGATCTGACGGATCAGAAGGCTTCATAAGGGCCATAGGGCTTGAACAAAGATAGTGTGTAGCGGGGCGTGACGGCACAACAATGATGACAGGGAGGCGGCAAGAGGGCAGCGACGTTGAGGCTTATTCGCGGAAGACGAAGTCCGGCCATGAAGTCGGATATGTGTATCCACTGGCAGTTTATGGGCTACGTCATCGACTTAGTTAGGTTATGCTAGTTTGGAATCGTACCTGATTTTAGAGCCGAGCAAGCCAAATCAGAAATTTCCTTGCCTATGATACTCCAATAATGCTGGAAAAAGGCAAGATTTAGTCCATCATGCCCCGGGACCTTGTCCGGGTGCATCGATTCCACTGCAACTTTAATTTCTTCCGTGGTATAAGTAACCAAAAGGCTCCGGTTCTGCTCGTCTAAAGTCTGGGGTTCCAAAAATTCCAGTAACTGGTATTACTAGTGCTCCAAGTTCGAAACTGGTCTGAAAAGTGTTCCGCTAACAATTCTTGAATTGCCGATGCCCCTTCGACCCAATTAACAGATGATGATTTCAACTTCTGACGGTATTTGCACGCTTACGAACTGTTTCTCCCCTGTGAAAAAACTTGGAATTTTTGTCTCAATTTGCAAGCCACAACGCCTTGGATCTCTGCTTCCAGTATTGTTCATATTTATCGAGCAAAGACAGATATTAAACTCGCGTTTCTTCCAGCAAAGTCCTACCTGCTGGGTCATTTCACGCACTTAACCTTTTGAGCCTTGATCTGACTGAATTTATGTCCTGGAGCATGACCCATGTAGCCGTCCTGCCCCATCGCTCCAGCATGTCTTGACAATTAGCAATTTTGTCGAAAGTCGAATTTCCTTTCCAGCCCTGCAACACAACCTCCGCACATTTGGCCTCACTAAGCCAATGATTTTCAAACCAAAATCTGCGAGTGTTAGGCAAAACATCATTCACCGCCGGACCAACCCACACTGGACAATGGTCAGATGTTGTAAAAGGTAGGTGACTTACATTCTAGTTTTTGAATTTGGATATCCACTCGTTAGATCTGAAAGCCCGATCCAGCCTTTCTTCAATTTGGATATTGTGATTACTCCCTCTGCGCCACATAAACTTGTACCCTTGGAAACCTAAATCAGTCAACCCGACATTCTTAACAGTTGACGAGAAACCAAATAGACGAGCTAATGGTTGCGGGTGGCCCCCTCTATTCTCGAAAGCAAGAATTAGGTCATTGAAATCCCTCACACATAGCCATAGTTGGTCCTATACACTTGCTAGACCCTGAATGCGATCCCACGACAGACTGCGTCTTAACCTTTCCAGCTTACCACAGTAGCCTGTCACTCTCCACACCCCTAATGCCTCGAAGTTACTGAGACATTAATGTAATTATTCAAACTACCTAGTAGGATACTTGGACCCGATCGACCCAAAATAAGGCCAAGTCGTCGCTTCTTCCTACGCAGTCCTTAGTGAAACAACCACTCATGCTCAATTTCTTCCGAATGAATTCCAACTCCCCACGTGAATGCCGAGTTTCAATAACAAAAACACCATATCAGGTTTTTTTTTGTTGCACCAGGTTGTGCAACATCTGAACTGTGCGCGGGTTACCCAGCCCGCGATAGTTCCACACTAGAATGCTCCTTGGGTCGGGCGAGCCTGAATTGACAGGTCCGCGATAAACACATTTTTTGAAGCCACCTGACCACTGTTACCACCAATCTCACATATACATTTATGCTTCGGATCCAACATCAATGCATCTTCCTCATCCATGTCAACCACTTCCTTGTTTGGGTCAAGTATGGACGAACTTGGACCTGATCTGGGTCCCACTTCAAACCATGCACCCCCCCCTTTGCTATACTCCAGCGGGTACCAGTAAGAACCCTGCGGCCTTCCCCGAGTAGCCACCATGACAGTTCCATAAGCTCTCTCCATTCCAACGTCAATGCAGACAATATTTCTCAACGTGGCCAAGTCTACCACAATAAAAGCAAAATTTTGACAACTTTTCATATTTAAAGTTAATCCACGACCAGCCGCCATTGCCTTTCTTCACCTTCATTCTCTTTCGCAATGGCTGACAGACATCAACCATGACCCAAATACGAAAGTAGGAGTTCCAGCCCTTCTTGAAGTTCATTGGATCAGTCTCAACAAATTCTCCCACAGCCTTTCACACCACCTTTAGTACATCGTCTGAAACACATTCTCCCAGAAAGTAATGTACTTGAATCCAAAAGGACACACGGTTAAGTTCGACTAGCTGGGATTCGCTCCCTTCTCCAGTTTTTCCCACACCAACATATGCCGGTTATAAGTCCAGGGGCCCTCCGTCCAACATCTAATAGCCTCCTTTTCATTGTAAAATTCGAACAAAAATCTCAGCGGGTCAGATCTAGACAAACTAGTAAGTGGAATCTCAAAAATAGTCACCCCTATAGTCGGTCTCCATGACGAAGCAAGATTATCCCACATGAACCGGAGATTTATAGGTGCATCAGTGAGGAACCTACCAACAAGTTTCCACGTCTGAGTCGTCTACGATTTTCCTAGCAGAACAACATAAGCAAGATCCAGATAATCATCCTCCTCCCCCTCCAAATGTAGTCCTCCCAGATCTGCTTCAATATTGGTGTTCATCTTCGTCAACTCGTTTTCCACTCAAACTTGTCTCGCACTTATCCACACCCCGAAATTCCTCCAAACAACTCATAGAAGATCCTAACAGTCAGAATCGGAGAACCCAAATAACCGCCGCAACAAAAGACAAAACTGCGAAACCCTGGTTGCCACTCGGCAAAACTTGCTCTCTAAGCAAGACAAGCCTCTTTTTTTATGTTTTAATCCCGATCTATCTAGTTGTATTATATATTAAATACCTTAATTTGTTTATGTTAACTTTTATCAATAAATTAATTATGCGAGATTTTCCTTGTCAGAAGTCTTGTTATGAATAAATTTCTATATCATCCCAACAAAAAACAGTGAACGAGTAGGACAAAACAAAAAGACGTGAGTATAATTAATAGCTTATATGAGATGTTTGCAGAGCTCTGTTGTAATTTATAAATTTGGTTACATTGTATTAATTGAATATTATTATCAGTTATCAGAGTGGCGCAGCGGAAGCGTGGTGGGCCCATAACCCACAGGTCCCTGGATCGAAACCAGGCTCTGATATATTTTTCTTTTTCCCAGCTTTAGCCCAGAAGATTTCATTTATTGTAATTTTATCTCTGAAGAAATTTAAATTTTGTTCTTTTACTTGTTATGACCCCTGGTATTTTGATTTATTCTGCTCTAGCCCAGAAGCTTTCTTTTACTTGTTATGACCCCTGGTATTTTGATTTATTCTACTGTAGCTCAGAAGCTTTCATTTATTGTAATTATACACCTTTAAGAAGCTTTCATTTATTGTAATTATACCCCTTTAAGAAATTAAAATTTAGTTCCCTTACTTGTTATGACCCCTGGTATGATGATCTATTCCACTCTTAACCCAGAAGCTTTCATTTATTGTAATTATTTCCCTTGAAGAAATTTAAATATGGATCCTTTACTTGTTATATGTATGACCCTTGACATTTTGATTTCTTAATTTTTTTTGGCCAGTAGGATTTAGGCTGTTCTAAATTATTCCTCCAAAATAAATAAAAATCATCAAGAGTTTATCTTTTTTAGAATTAATGTCATTGATGGTACATTAACTTTACCTTAATATTTTGGTACATAAAATCTTACAAACAAAAAATAATAATAATAGTTTAATCCAGTGGATTGGCGTAGTTGGTTCAGCACTATGTCTCTTAAACAAGAGGTTGGGAGTTTGAATCCCAGTTCTTGTAAATGGAAAAAACTCATGTGCCGGCTACCTACCGCTTAGTGCGCTGACAATAGGATGAGTGGAGATTAGTCTGAGTGTGGTAAAACGGCTTAAAAATGTCAACCGCGAGTGCACGAGTCCGCTCAGGAACCCCATGGCATAAACTGAAAAAATAATAATAATAGTTTAGCACGCACAATTAGATTATGTTTTCGTTAAGTGGTTGTTGATTTGATACATATATAATGATATAAAATGACACATGCATTTAATAGAAATATTAAATGACACAATCGTAAATTTGCGTCTTGCTTTGTCCGATCACCTCAAAATTCATACTATTGTTAGCATATTCAAAATAGTTTCGAAAAATCATTTATTTGTTTGATTTATAATGTAAAAAAAACAAATTAATTAGAAACAAAAATGTCCTCCCTTTATAAAGCCGACAATTCGGACCCAATTTCGCGGACATCGAAAATTCAATCTGAATTTAACCAAATATAATTTTATCTAACAAACTTTCAAGTTAGATCGGGTCAGACTTTTATTACAAATTCCGCTTCAGAGATTCTAGACATTTAGTGTATAAAAAGTGAAATCTAACCTGATTAAAATTGCCACATCTACAGCAACGTGTGGCGGACACGATTACGACAGCTGCTTCAGTTTATCGTGCTTGGCTTTCTTGTCGTCCTAGAACCTCTTTGCAGGCCTGTCGTGTTTCGAGAAGAGAGAAGAATAAGAGATGGGTTCCTCCTGTCAGTCCGTGGGTTAAAGTTAACTCGGATGCGGCTATTTTCGAACAAGTGGGTCGTGCTGGTGGGTGTTAGATCTGCCATGATGGAACAGGTCGGGTGCTGGGAGGTTGTCGGGCTGGTTGGCCAGGGGTGGTGGACCCGGAGCTGGCAGAGGCGTTATCAATCAGAGAAGCATTGAGCTGGTTGAAAGCGCATCATTGGAGTCATATTTTAGTTGAGTCGGATGCTCAACGAGTTATTCGAGCTATTAAGACCGGAGGGGAGGTGTCTACCAGTGCCTTGGGTCTTATTATTGATGATATTAGATTTTTAGCTTCTCAGTTTAGTAGATTGGAGTTTGCTTTTATTAGTCGGTCTGCGAATCAGGTGGCCCATGTTCTCCCTAGGTCATCGGTCTCTTTGTCAGGCTCGATCGGTTGGGTTGGTGTCCAAAGCCCAGTTGATATTTCGAATGTTTTATTTCATGATTTGAATTAATAAAGTCGATTTATTTCCTTCAAAGAAAAAAATTGCCACATCTACCTTTTAATGGTTGTATTCACACACATAAAATAATATATTTTTTAAAAAATTTTATACCCAAAAGAAGGAAGAAATTGCATTACAAATTTTCGTAAAAATAATTACAATAATTTAAGAAAATAGATGAGCTTCACAATCTTAATAAATAGTTTATATCGCTCCTTCAAAAAAAAAAGTTTATACCGATGTTCATTATTTTATGTCAATTCATAAACCATCAAGACCTCTGTAAGATCTGCATCCCATAGTGATCTCAAACTTTAGTGCTTGAAAATATACACATATCCTCAAACAATGAGTGTTACCTCTTAATTGTTGGTGCATATCTCGGCAGTGGCATTCGAATTAGACAACTTAAGTTCTTCTGCCTACATTTGCACATCTTTGAATTCAACGGTATATTCCTTCATTGTTTCTTTGTGCTTGTACATTTCTAAATTATCACATCGTGTAAAATCTCTTATTTTATATGAAGTTGCAATTGTCATCATGTATCAAGTCAAGGAAAAAATTACCAACAAATATTACAAGAAATATAAAAACATAGATACTACATGTAGTTGGTGTGTACACATCTCACCTGAAACCCACAAAACTCCAACAATAAGTACATCATAGAAACGAAAGATAAACCATAAAACAAAACCTAGTCAAAACTAGTCCAAACAACCAAAGCAGCATACTCGAAGGCTATGGCAAAAAAATGATCAATAAAGTTCAAACAAATATATAACAATCTTCTGAACTAGCAAAGTTCAAACAAGTAGGCACAAAATCAGTAACCCAATGGACTTGTTCTCAAGAAAACAAAATGGTTGATACTTTAACCTCGCATGAACAAAGTAAAATTCACGAACCCGAGTTGAACAATTTGAAATAGCACAGGGACTCGAGAGACACTTATTCTCTCACTCTTAAAACAACGAATTGCTTACATTGTTGAATGATTCAACTAGAAAAAAAAAACATTAGCTACATTGTTTATTCTCTCTCACTCTTAAAATACTATACTCGACTCATTTTGAGTTTTATTTCAACTGTTTCCAACCCGCACTATAGAATAGAGTGCCATATATTACCAGGTACACATACAAAAATGAAATTCCGTTCTTGTACTCTTTGTTTCTCTCAGATTAGTCAACGATTGCCCTAGAAAACAACACATCAAAACTGTGCAGAATGGCTAAACTAGAAAAAATAAACATTTGGAAAATGAGAAATCTTGGACCACTGAGGTCCAACATTCTTGGCACAACTTTCCTTCAACTTGGGACATCCATAAACGTCCAGCCTCTTCAATTTGGAGAGGCTCTGCATCGTCTCAACCGCCGGCAACTCCCTCAGATTCTCGCAATCTTGAAACCCGAGAACTTGTAGCGACGACAGATCCCCTAACCAATCCGGCAAATCTTCCACAGAGCTGAAGTCGTAGCTCCAGAATTGCACTAGGCCGCACAAATTCCGCACTTGGCTTGGCAGGGACTTCAAGTTAGGCCAACCATAGACTGTGAGCTCTTCAAGATTCGCGAGCACGTGCAGGACGGAGCTAAGATCGGGAAAACTCAAGAGCTCGTTCGAGAACCCGCCAAGTGCAAGATACTTCAACCGGCCCGAGGTCAGGCATTGCAGGCCTTTTGGCAAGCTAGTCATTCTTGGACAGTCGTGGATGCGTAGAGACCGAAGTGAATTCAAGCTTTGCACATTGAGATCCATCACCAAATTCTTGCATTCTGCTATTACCAAATCCTCAAGAGAAGTGCAGGATTGTATGCCAAATGGCAAACTTGTTAGCACATTCGAACCGGTTACTTGCAAGCGCCTTAGAGAAGTGAGGCCCTGTAGGCTAGGAAGATACATTACATTGCGACAGTGCGAGATTTTGAGCTCCTCGAGGGACAGAAATGTATTCAACCCGTCCGGCAAATGGCTCAGTTTCTCGCAGTTTCTTATATACATACATCTGAGAGAGGCTGGGTAGCCCCGGGACCATGTCAATGGCGTGTCCTCGGCGATGCACTCTAGTTCGGGACAGGACCAAATGGTTACAGAAGAGAGATTCTTGTTCCCAGGTAACACAAGACTCGGGAGAGCAACGAGGCCTAACACATTCCTTATATCGAGAGATGTGAGAGTGGTGAGTCTGCTGCAAATCTTTGTCAACGGAGCTCCGCTAGCAACCTCGTGCACCATCAGCTGCTTGAGGAATGGGAAGTTGTGGCTCGGGACAGTCCTGAGTTTGGCACAGTCTATGATGCTCAACTCCTCGAGAAATGGAAAGGCGACAAGGCCTACTTGCAGGTCTGCCCCCGATGGTTTTGTCCATTCCACGAGTCCCGACATGTGCTTAATGGTGAATGATCTCAACGCGGGGAACAAAACTTTCGGGTGATGATCATAGTGGAATTCACTTCCGATCTTTCTTACTTTTCCCATCCCACTGATGCAAAGAACCTTGAGACAAGGAAGAAACCTGAGCATCGGTAGATCTTGACATCTCTCGCAATTGAATAGTTTAAGCTTCACCAACGTTTTCGAGCTGAGGAATCCAAGACGGGAGTTTCTCGCCCCTGAATCCGTTAACTCGGAAGCTTTTAAGGTACAAATGAGGTCGGAGCGCTTCAAAAACCTCGCCATCATACTCATCATGATCACTTCTTTCACTTCCCCATACTAATTTCAGCTTCCATAGCTTGGTCTTTGAAAGTAAATTTGCCTTCTCCGCGTTTTCTCTACGTCGCACATTCTCAAGATTATGAATACGTAATGATCCACTGAGTCCATTCAATGGCCCCAATTCTTCAATCCCGCAGCTCTTTTCACGTCCCACATCAAAGCTTCGCAATGTTTGAAGAGATGTCAATTGAGCCATTCCTCGTGGAAGTTGGACCTCAGATTCATCGATATAGAGGTGCCTCAAGTTGATCAAATTAGTCAATTCTTCGGGAAGTGGGGATTGGCAGCTCGTGACTCTTAGCGTTTGTGAATTGTACAGTTTCGTGACAAACTCGGGCAATGCACGAATTGAGGTCCTCGAGATGCCCAAATACCTCAATTGCTTCATCTTACTAACTGATGCTGGCAAGTCTCGGATATGAACTCCTTGCAACTTCAAAACGCGCAGGTTGTTGAAGTCTTGCAATTGGTCACAACCTACCTCTCCATCGAGGAACAAAGTGCGTAGCTTTTTGCTGCATTCCTTTTCGATTATTGGACCGACATTGCCCTGAGACGTCGCTGACAAATGAAGAAGATTGTCATGACACGTGCCTCCACCATCCAGAGCCAAGACTTCATATCTTGAAACGGACTGAGCAAGATCGTGAACAAGATCGTGCATCTTGAATTCTTTGGCATCCCCGTAGACATCCACGCACGTGTCTTGGAAGAGGGAATTACCCAGCAAAATGTTAAAGTACTCGTTCCTTTTGTCCTCCATCGACAAGTGGCTTCCTCTTGGCGGGTTAAGGAAGCCTTGAGCCATCCATTTTTGGATCAAATCGTCTTTGTGAAACACGAAATCCTTGGGAAATATCGAGCAATACGCAAAACATTGTTTCAAACAAGAAGACGGGAGATTATCATAGCTTAGCCTCAAAGCTGGAAAGATCCCGTTTGCATCATCCGGAATATCCCATGTTTTGCTATTTCTGATTAACATCCATTCCTCCGTAGTCTTTTTGGAGTGCATCAAGCCTCCCATTGCCCTTATCGCCAACGGTAGACCCTTGCACTTGTCCACAAACTCTTCAGCTATACTCGAAAGCATCCGGGTTTCTTCCATTCCTCCACTTGCAAACGCGTGTTGCTTAAACACAAACCGGCTTTCCTCATCCGATAGTACCTTCGGGTAATACACCAGTGGAGCCTGCAAAGTGGAAGCAACTTCACAGCTTCTCGTGGTCACCAAAACCTGGGTTTGCTTGGCAGCACCAATTCCCAACAAGGCATTTTTCATGGACTCCCATTTCCGGGCGTCTGTATTCCAAACATCATCTAAAACGAGCAAACAACTTTTCCCGAATAAACATTCTTTAACCTTTTGAACCAAAGGCTCCACATTTGCTAACCCGGGATGAGCTCCGGAAATAGATTCCAGCAGATCTTGCAAGAGCCTTTCGACGTTGAAATCGTCGGATACACAAACCCAAACATGCTTCTCAAAATGCCTCCTCACCGTCTCATTCTTGTAAACAAGCTGTGCAAGGGTCGTTTTCCCGAGACCCGCCATCCCGACAATGGCAAGGATCGATAAATCCTTGTCATTGTCAGGACTAACTAACATGTTCACAACTTTTAACACATCCTCAGCTCGACCTACAATTTCCTTATCATCCACGAAAGGATGCGTTCGCCTAAAGAAAACGCCATAACCCTTAAGACCTCCTTCCAAACCCCGAAGAGGCGCGAGTCCAAACTCACTCGCTTCTTTGATCACCGAATCTAACCCCCTCCCGATACTCTTAACTCTACGCGACATCTTGAAACGGAAAGCAACAAAAGAACAAGACGAGGACAAGAAATTGTGAACCTTATCTAGATTATTATTATTATTATAAAGAAAAGTTCATAACTAACTATGTGACATGTGTCACTTCTAATTTTTAATTGATGTTTCAGTTGAATGTCATATGTTACTCGTACTCACAATTAATAAAATAAAAATATAATAATGCAATATTACAAAAGGACTAAAATGTCATTGCCTTATTAAAACTCTAATCACCATAACCCTAACTATGTAACATATTTTTCTCACCCATTCACTCACAATAGCCAACAACTGTATATCTCTCTCCTCTAAGCACTGACCACCACTAACAAGTTGAATTATTTTCAGGCAGATGTTGAATAAGAAACATGGCAACAAGGACATCAAAGGTGTATGGTATCAAAGAAAAGCTTGGTAATTAAGAGTAAAAGGTAACATCACTTCAAAATTCAAAATATTTATTTTTACCTTTTGCTCATTAATTATGTTTTCCTCTGGTTTTAATGTTGTGGGGTTGTATTTAAATTGTTGCAGGTTGGATGGAGAGTCTTGAAAAATCTCTTAACATATTCTCTAAAACAAAGAATCATGTAGTGAAAAGGTAATGAGGTTGGGCTTCTTTTTACCTTGATGGTTTTAAGATTTGTTGTTTTTGTTGAATATTAATATTTTTTGGCTTCAGACCCTTTTGGCTTCAGACCCATAATCAGATTTGAGTCTTAAATTTAGAGAAGAAAGGAAGAAATTTAGCTCTTGATGTGCTCCAATCTTTGGCCTTTAATTTTTTCAACTTGTATCACCCATGAAATCAAGAGAGAGAGAAACGGAAATGGCAGAGAAAGATATTGGAGCTGCTCTACTCCTTTTCCTTCTTTAGAGACGGTGGTCTATCACCAAAATGAAAAGGAAGGGTTATTAAACCCTTCATGCCAAAATTGACCATTTTGCCCTTTGCTAATGGGCCTTAAAA
>JAYMTA010005528.1:0-11328 GCA_036897625.1 Pelargonium cotyledonis | reverse complement strand
TAGGGAAGCATAGCCCCGACGAGCAACCCGATGAACACCTTCGGGGTCAGCACATCAACAGAGCTGATCCCGGCCCTGCTCACAAAGGCTCCGAAAAGGGCTAAAGAAACCAGAGCAGCTGATCCAATAGCAAAGCCCTGAATTGCATTTTTTGCATTGGTTTGAGTCTTTAAGACCATAAATGTGCATAGCTAGCTCACAACAAAAATGAAGAAACTAACAACCATCAACGAGTCAAGTGGCCCAAGGCGCTTGCTTTTCTTGAGTTCTCAAGTTCGAGTTTTGGTTGTTACGCTATATGATAAAAAAACATATACGAAGAAACTAACAAGTACCTTGCCAATTGCAGCAGTGGTGTTCCCAGCGGCGTCAAGAGCATCTGTTCTCTCGCGGATCTTGTGGCTCATTCCAGCCATCTCTGCAATTCCACCTGCGTTGTCGCTTATGGGGCCATAAGCATCAATGGCGAGGCCAGTGGCGATAGTGCTCAGCATTCCCAAAGCTGACATTGCGATTCCATACATTGCAGCTAAGCTGAAGCTGACATAGATAGCAACAGCTATGGCGAAAATGGGAACAATAACAGACTTGTATCCTAGAGCCAACCCGAAAATCACATTCGTCGCAGCACCAGTCCTACAAGAATCTGCCACATCCTGGACCGGACTGCACAATTTGAACATAAGTATCAAAAGACGACAGTAAAGATACACACATTACAAATATTTGTGCATCATTTTAACTCACCTGTAAGCATTACTGGTATAATATTCTGTTATGTATCCGATAACGAGTCCGGCCCACAAGCCGATTGTAACACAGAAGAAAAGGTGCCTGCAGAGAAGGTACTTGTTATTCGAATCAGCAAGAAAATGTGCCTGCTAAATTGGAGTTCTTGTGAGTAATAGTACCAGTTCTTTACGGCTTTTTCAGCCCCGAAACTGAAGAGAGTGAACTCTGATGGTAGAGCAAAGAATGTGACCATTCCAATCCCAGCAGTCATGAGGACAGTTGAGATAAAAAGCTGGCGCTTCAAGGACGGTTCGATTTGACTGACTTCCTTGATCTCGAAAAGGTCAGTTGCGAAAAGCGTGGTGATCAAGCAAACCACAATCCCCATGGAGCTTATGATCAGAGGATAGGACATGGCAGTGAGGTTGTGAGTGATGCCAAAGGATGAGATTGATGCAACGAAGAGCGCCGCGCAAGTTGCTTCAGCGTAAGATCCGAATAAGTCAGAGCCCATCCCAGCAATGTCTCCAACATTGTCACCAACATTGTCTGCAATAACCTGCATAAACATAGTACCATACCAGAAATTAACATACGAGATCACAGTTCAATTTGTAAACATGAAATCCATAAAATTAAAAAATTAAAAAAAAAAGAGTTACTGCTGGATTTCGCGGATCATCTTCAGGGATGTTTCTTTCGACTTTTCCAACAAGATCAGCTCCAACATCAGCTGCTTTAGTGTAAATACCTCCTCCAACTCTCCCAAAGAGTGCCATGGAAGATCCTCCAAGGCCATAACCAGTTATTGACTCGTAAAGTCCCTCCCAGTCGTCCCCGTAGTAGAGTTTAAACACACTGATGGAAATGAATAGAACCAAAAGGCCATTGGCTGCAAGAAGGAATCCCATCACAGCACCGGAGCGAAAAGCTGTGATAAAAGCCTTGCCAACACCCTTTCTTGCTTCCAGAGTTGTTCTTGCATTGGCATAGGTTGCAATCTTCATCCCTAGAAATCCCGAGAGGACTGAAGTGAAACCACCGAGCAAGAAGGCGATTGTGCTGAAGAAAGCATTGGCCAAAGCGGGTTTACAGATGTTTCCCGGGTTGTATGTGCAAGGTTCGCTTTTGGTGCTGAATCCCTTGACTGATCCAAGGAAGAGGAAGATGATGGTACCGAAGATGCCCATGAAAACGCTTAGGAACTTGTACTCAGTGAACAGAAATGAGGTTGCCCCTACAAATCATATAGGTGAAATCAGATACTTAAGCTGCATAATTTTGTGATATTGCTGATATAAAGAAAGATGATTTTCAGTACAAATACTACAAAAATATCAGATACATCTGTGATGCGCCGTGCGCGTAAAATGTATGTACTTGTCAGATGAATTTATCTAATCACAACCAACAATCTATTGAATATGGCACATAAATGAGGGAAATAGATGAATATGGTGATAGTAGCATGTTCTTCAAACTGAAATAAATGATTCTCTTATATATATATATATTAACACAGATCTTGTATGTATACAAGAAACCCAAATTGCATAGAAACTGAACACTGATAAAAAAAAAATCAACTAATAAAGTTAAGAAGCAAAGAAAAGAGAACAAAAAGGAAAGCAGAGTTTATAA
This sequence comes from Pelargonium cotyledonis, assembly GCA_036897625.1. Taxonomy (NCBI): domain Eukaryota; kingdom Viridiplantae; phylum Streptophyta; class Magnoliopsida; order Geraniales; family Geraniaceae; genus Pelargonium; species Pelargonium cotyledonis. The sequence continues at coordinate 8,955 of JAYMTA010005528.1, read as the reverse complement.
CATAGTTTATGTCATCACAATAGAACAACAACAAAAACAAAAAACAGACAAGATCAAACATAATATAGAGTTTAGTTTTATGTACAACAAAAAGGAAAAGAAGAGAAAAAAGAAACTCAGCAATAGCATAGAGTTCATCACTACTAGACACTCATTTTCATATTGGCCTGACACAATGAACTCATCATCCTATAAACTATGTTTCATAGTACAAACAAAAAAAACTATAAATACCCATTTGTAGGTTCTATTATTATAAGAAAGATAGCTCACCAACAGAAATGGCATTTTGAATTTCAGCACACTTGATGACAGATTCAAGATTGTCAACACCCTCCTCTTCTTCTTCAATCAGCTTCTCAGTGTAGCCATTGTTGGTACCAGAGTCCTCTAAAACCTTCACTGTTGAGACCAAGAACCACTGAAGCAAAGCAAACCCAATACCAATCAGAGCAGATGCTGGTATTAGAGCCTGTGTGAGGGTCTCACTCAAGACACCCATTTCAACAAAACTCAAACTAAAATCAAGTTCTTGTGTTCTTGATCACTTCTTCTTCTATTTAGCAGCTTCAGCAAAAGAAAAATAGAGAGAGATTCTGATTAAAAGTACGTTATCCGAATCGTAACTCATAAAAGAGCCTGCATGGCCACTGGAGATATTTGGAGCTATGCAAAACTGGTTGGTTTGATTGGCAGATGGGAGGGAGATTCTGTAACCTTGAAGAAAGGCCAGTTGGTTTGATTAATAGATACAGGTCTTTGTCTCTTTAAACAAGATTTTTTTTTCTTTTGTATATGCAATGTTGTGGGCTCTGTGGTAATATGAAGTTGCTTGTTTGAACACAATTTTGTTGTTGGTGTAGGTGTGCAGGTTGTGGATAGAGTTTTAGGCCAAACCAGCATTACCAGGCAAAAGATAAACATGGACAAAAAGTTGCTAGTTTTTGTTAACAACTCCCACTTGTGATTGATCAAGTTATGACCAATTTTAACTTTATTTTTCCATTATATGTTTGAAAGTTTCTATGGGTCAGGATGTTCTTTTTTTCTTTTTCTGTTGAATTAAAAATTTAAAAGTCTAACCCACTGGGTTTGACGCAGTTGGTGCGTTGAGGCTGCGTGAGTGGGAAGAGCTCTTAAGTTCGATCCTCACTCAACACACTTGTGAGGGATTTATGAGAAACCTTTAACCCTTTGACCAAGCCTCAAATGAGGATTAATCTGGATATAATCAAATGGGTTAAAGATGCATATCGCGAAAGTGTGAGCCCACCCAGGAACCATTGTTTAAAACCAAAAAAAAGTTTAAAAAGTCTTAAGTCATAACTTGGCTATCAAGGTAATCACCACCCAACTAGCAATATTAGTATTTACTAATTCTATCAACCAAGCCCAAATCAGTATAATATATGTCCACATGAGCCATGGATTCAACTACTCTGAAATTAAAATTCCACTTTGGTTCAATTAATCAATAACTTTATTGGGTCACTTGAATTTTCTTGAAAATAAATTAAAAATGCTAAGACCTTGACTCTTGGATTTGTGAGTTTGTGGTGGAGTGATGGACCATCCTTTGTAGTTTGTAATTCAAAACCAGTGGCATAAAATATAAAGTAATAAAAGGAAAAATCATGGAAGGTGGTGAAACAGAGAAACAATGGATCAATACAGTGCACACTGACACAGTCAAATTTAAACCTTGATCTGACACTTCATTCTTTATTAATTTTAAGGGATAATTACGAATGATTATACTATGTTCGACACATTTTGCAAGAGACTAATTTATACTTTTTTTGTAATTACCGATTATCTTTTTACTTACCTTCGTCTATTCTGTCAGTTAATTTAGACGAAAAATCATCATCTTTCATCACATGTACAACACAATACTTTAAAAACTAAAAACTAAAATGACAATATCATCCTTCTTCTTCTTTATTGGTAAATAATAAATTCATGTTCGCCAAAAATTTTAAAGTTTCACCGGAAAATTTATTTATTTTTTGTTCAACCAACAAAAATCCAACACAAACTCTAACATTTAAGTTACAAATTAACAAACTACTACCAACAAACTAACAAAAAATTACAGCAAAAAACTAACCAACACAAATCTAAAAGAATATGATAATCAATAGTCAAAATAGACAAAGGATATTTTGGTCATTGTGTGTGTTAACTGGCAGTTGGATGGACGGAATGAGTGGAAGAAATAATAGAGTAGTCAATAGTCACGAAAAAGAAGTATAAGATAATCAGTTGCAAAAAGTGTCGACTACAAAATAGTCAACCGTAAGTAGTCCTAATTTTAATCTTAAAGAGTGAGATTCAGAATGAAGAGAAAGAAAACTCTTGTGACGGATACGAAGACAACACATAATATCATGAAGAAGCGGACATGGTTATGCTGAGCTTTTTGTGCTTCAATATGGGTGATTTTAGAGTATTTTTTTGGAATTTGATTGATGTGTCTCTGTTAAAGCTGGCAATCTGGGTCATAGCACGCGATACGGCACGAAATAAATGTGTTTGGATTGAAAAGAATTCTAAACATGTTGGAATCGTGTTAGCCCATCCAACATGATTAGTAATCGTGTTGGGTTCGGGTTCAACTCATTAAACATGCACGCACGACTAATTAATTGTGCCATGACACACACGGCCTGATTGGTACGCACGACACTACACGAATAAAGATACAAAGTAATTTTAAGTAAGATATAACCCTAGGTCATATCAGATTATGTAATATTTATGTGTTTGTTATATGTACATTTATTTATTAAGTGTGTTGAATATGTTAAATTTGTGAATTTATTCGTACTCGGTCGTATCGTGTTGTGCTGTGATAAATATGTCAATTCCGACTCATTCACTCAAATGTGTTGCTCGTGTCATGTCAACACGACTCATTTAGTTATCATATTAAACATGTTGTGTTTGTGTTCATAACCGTATCGTGTTCGTGTTGGGTCATATGACACGATTACTGATTGTGTCGTGTAGTGCAGAACACGAAAAACTTTCAGCACAACACTTAGTCACTGCCATTGCAGTACGAGTGAAAGTGATGGTGTGACTGTGAAACTCGAAAGAAGAGCCTGAAATGGCTCAACTCTAGACCTCATTTTGTAAAATTATTAAACGTCTGGATTAGGAAGCATCAAGTCGTTGTAGTATAGTGGTAAGTATTCCCGCCTGTCACGCGGGTGACCCGGGTTCGATCCCCGGCAACGGCGTTAATCACATTTTTATCTTCCAAAACGACGTCGTATCCTTAACTTTTGCCTCTGAACCGAACATCGAATAAACCATAAACCCCGAATCTTGATTTTCTTCCTCGAATCGCTGCAGAGAAACCATTTATGCTCAGTGAGTGAATTTAGAAGCACCGATGTCACGTTCCTTGTTTTGGCTCAAGAGACTGGACAACGGCAGGGCCATAAGCTACCTCTTCTCTTCTCAATCTCAACTCCTTGCAAGAACTCTACACTCCTCACAATCCGATCTTTCCTCTAAAGACACAGTTTTGGCTTCTGGGTTTGGTTCGAAATCGCCTCGTAGCTCGATAAACCGATATGGGTCTAATCAAGGTCTGTTCTCTTTCATATGCTTTCGGTCGTTTGGTACTCAGGCGGCTGTTGAACCATCGACCTCTGATGGGCTCACTGTTGAGGGCATTGTAGCTAATCACTGGACTATACTCGATGAGACCGAGAGCGATTGGAAGAGTCATGCTTCTGCAATTGCTCACTCCATTCACTTAATCAAGAACCGCTTACAGGTAATTTCCAAACATTTCAGTTTTTTTGTTGGTTCAATTTGTATTATAATTTGCTTGTATTGGAATAGAATTGTGATTTTGTTCTAGGATTTAAGCAACTATAATGTTGATCTTTGTTGTTTGGTGTTGATGAGTTTGCATAATGGTTGGTTTAATTGCTGACTGCAGTCTTGTTACTTTTTGGTGATAGTGGAAGCAATTGATAGTTAGATCACAGGTCTTGTCAGTTGAGCTCAATAAACCAGACCTTTGGAACGATCCTGAGCATGCAGGGAAGATAAGCCGTGAGCATGGTTCACTCATGGGCAAAATAAAGGAGGTGACTGCGTTTGAGCGAGAATTGCTTGAGCATATTGACATGATAAAGCTTGCTCGTGAGGAGAAGGACACTGAGTTGGAATCGGTGGGCTGTCTTTTCTCTAGGCATGTATTTGTTTCGCTTAGTATTTATCTGTTAAATATCTTTTTTTGTCATTATCTTAGATTTAACTCATGCCATATTTGTGTCTAAACTATTTCTAACATGGAATTCGTAAAGAAAGGATAATCTATTGTTTTTTTTTTCCCGAAATATATAGCTCAGGGAACTGAATAATCTGTACTGGAAGTGGCTTCACCTCTAGTAGCACTAACGTGCAATTACTAATTAGCTAGAAGTGTCAAGTGAAGAATATGTAATAAAAATTTTGTTGTACCAATTATTGGTTTGCAGATCATGCAATAACTTGGTTTATTTTTTCTGGGGCTTCCCTATTACTCATTCCGTCCCAAAATGAGTGTTTTGTTTGTCTTGCATTTTTGTCCCTAAATGAGTGTCCTTTTTCCTTTGAAGTTAGTTATAGCATGAATTACCAATGTCCAATAGTATACCTATAACACATGTCCATGAGGATACAAGAGTAATTATGCAACATTCACTAATTTCCTAATTTTTCATTTGAAAACTAAGATACTCATTTTAGGTCTGGGGGAGTATTTAGCATTATTCGTGTAGGCTAACCTTTACTTTTCTGTAGGTTTCAACTTCAAATCTTTGTTTTTATACTTTTCATTTGTCGACTCTTATCCATGAACTTTATTCATCAACCTTTTTTTTTTGCAGGAATCGATGAGAGCTTTACTTAAGATGAGAAAAGATTCAAAGGAGAAAGAGATTCAAGCTTTGCTATCCGGGGAGCAGGACTCTTGCTCTTGTTACATAGAGGTTGCCTTTAAATATTGATGTCTTTGTTTAGTGTTAACATTTCCTCTGTTTAAGATGTCTTTGCATGTTTTTTTCCCATACTATCAGTGTGAATCGTCTGCTGAGCACTTGATGATTACATGTTTAGTATTAAATTGTCATTTCATTCTTTCCTCTCTATTGTGTTATATACTATACTATTTACTACAAAGATTGCGGTGGTGTGCATATTTCAACCTTCATTATTTGGTATTTGGTAAATTATAGGTTCAAGCTGGAGCTGGTGGTACTGAGAGCATGGACTGGGCAGCAATGGTCATGAATATGTATATAATGTGGGCTCAACGTCGTGGATACAAAGTAAAAGTAGTAGACGAGATGGCTGGTGATATGGCAGGGATCAAGGTTCACCTTCTTTCCATCACCCACCTAATCCTTGATTTAACTTGAACAATTTGTTGCACGTTGCAAATAATTTTCCCAAAATGACCAACAAACCTATCTATTTTTGCACGAAAACATACCCCCTTCAGTATCATAATGCACTGCATTTGCCTCTCTTGTGTCAAGTATCTGCTCTTTATTTTGTTTCAGGTACTTAAATTGGATTTATTTATTTATTTTAAAGATAGCTATCAATTCCTGCCTTGATCAATCTGTTTCTTCAGCGGGCAACAATCAAAGTAGATGGTGAATATGCATTTGGATATGCCAAATCAGAAATCGGAGTGCACAGATTGGTACGCATTTCACCATTTGACAGTGCAAAACGGCGTCATACGTCGTTTGCTGCTGTTGCTGTTATTCCCATCTTAGGTGATGGATCTTCTCGTGTCCAAATTAATCAATCTGATCTCCATATTGAGTGTTTTCGTTCTGGGGGACCTGGTGGGCAACATGCTAACACAACTGAAAGTGCTGTGAGAATAGTTCACATTCCTACGGGAATCACAGCCACTTGCCAGAATGAAAGGTATCAAGTGATTGTTCATTTAGCAAGATTTTGGTAGTTACTTGTGACTGGACACTATTGCTCATTGTAATTAAGGTTCTAGAAGGTTTCGATTTGTATCCTAAAATTCACAGTCATATTTCTTCGTGAGTACAGATCACAACATCAAAATAAGGCTTCGGCAATGGCCGTGCTTCAGTCTCGAGTGGACCAACTTGAGCTGGCTCGCCAGACCCAGATGAATGCACATCATAAACAATCACTCACTGATATTGGTTGGGGCCACCAGATCCGTAGTTATGTTCTCCATGTATGTATCGACTCCATTAGTTCTAATTTATTGGGTGTCCTTACCACATTTGACAATCCCCGTCATGTTAATTTCTAATTTGCTGTCTGGTATGCAGCCTTACCGGATGGTCAAGGATCTCCGAACTAATTATGAGGTGTTTAACCCTGATTTGGTGCTTGGTGGAGATCTTGATGGTTTCATTATGAGTTATCTGGCATTATCTGGGGATAAAGATGAAACTTCATGACAAAAATGACATCTCATCTGGTTGATTCTGGAAAAATATGTGCTAAATGCACATGGTTGCGTCAAATTTGAGATCCTTAGTGAACTGATATACGCGTTTACAAAAAGTCCAGCACCAAATTCTTCAAAGATATGAAGATAATACTAGAATGGAAGATGATGGGATCATATCCGTCTTTGTAATAGCAAAATAGTTTACATGCTCATTCTTTTTCACATTCTTTGATTATACATACATGCTGACATGCAATATTAAAAGTTTATATTGGTTTGTTGCACTTTCCATCCAAATTTTCTGCTTTCTTTAGAAAAAATGTAAAATTGAGCATGTAATGGATCATGTGTGTATCCTGTTTTTGGTGAATGCTTTATGGTAGGTTTGAGCATACTGTAATGATTGATGAAGAACCTTCATGTTCTTATGTATTTGTTTTTAGCTTGAAATGCACTAATTTTTCATAGCTTGAAAGCAAGAATTTTATAGATCTCAGTTCTATCACACTGCTTCACTACCACTACCATATATACTTATGCCCAGTTGTTTGCATTGATTGTACTTGTACTGCACTCATTGCCAAAATCCCCCATCCTTGATTCTTGAACCAAAGACGACGACGAATCCATCATCATGTTGCTTTCTGGCATATGATAATCCAACACCTGATGATGGTCTATGTAAATATCGTTTGCATACCCGTTTCGAGTGTCCGGATGGTCAGGAGGCAGCAACATTGCTTCATTATAAGTAGAAAACTGATCATAATCTTGACTAGGATATACTTGGTTCACTTCACTTGAGTGTTTGTATCCATATGCTGCACTTGAAGCCCATAGATTTGAGGAACATTCACTAAACTGTTGATTCCTGATTGGTTCCAATACTCCATATATAAGCCTTTGATTCGTCTCATCAACCCTGTGATAGCTGCTGCTGTTACTGCTGCTCATTCCTTTATTAATCAATAACTAAATTATCAGACATGACAGAAAAGATGTGCATAGAGTAGAGTGTTCAACAAGAAACCTGAATCAGGTGTTGTGGAGGCACATAGACCTCGCTGAAGCATAGGCATGGACGGATAACGATAAGGCAAGGCCGGCTCAGGAACGTCTGGTCTGTTTCGAGCGAAATCAAGAGAATATCGAAAGCAATATAGATGAGCGAAGTAGGGGGATTCGGCAGATGGGAAAGGCTGCTGGCTCAGCTGGTGCAACCGGCTATCTGCTTGTAGTATCTTCTCATAGGTTTGGTCGAACTTATCTAGTGGAAATACTAGGTAGTGTATCCTGAAACAATGTAATGTCACAAACAAAAACATGTCAAACATGTTACACACATGTCATGTCATGTTACATACTTACATACAATTCTAGTGTATGTATATATACCTGTATTGAAGGGCTTGACCTTGAGTGAAATCTCTGATTGTGCTCCAAATACTATGCTTCCTAGGCTGGGGGTTTTGCTCCTGGAAGAACGCGGGCGGCTGGTTTAACTGCATAAGTTAACAGACGTCAGAAAAGCAACTCAGCTAAATACTTAAGCTGATAGTTGAAGTCGGGAAAACTTACCTCAACTTCTAGTACTCCTTGTCTTTGGCGAGAGGTGGCTCGGATGGCGGAGATATGGGACCATAGAATCTCAATCTTTCTCTTAATCTTCAACTGGGTGTCAAGAATCTCCCACGCCAGTTTTCGCTTGGCGAAATAGCACTTGGCCACCAAGTCACCTTTGTTTATAGGCACTACCTGCCATGAGCCAATTTTGAGAAAATCTGCAGAAAAGTTGGAGGCTTTGAGCTTCTCCTTCTCTGGCTGTGACATGTAGTTCTTGCAATCGAGCTTTCTGGAGCCGCCATGATCAGACTCGTTGCTGCTACTGCTCATGTACCGTTCTTGCATTAGAGCCATCTCTATAGAGTCCATAAAATCAGGTGTCTTGTGCAGTTTCAACCCAAGAGGCCCTAGTTTCACAATATGCTCTGCAACCGCCTAAATAAATTAACCAGCAAACAACACATCAAAATGAAGAAGAACATCAAGTTCAAATCAAGAACAGAGGCTTAACCAAACCTTGTACGCATCAAATGGGTGGTTCTGGAATCTTTCTCGCACCATTGCGTTGACCATTTCGGTGACTGGGTCGGCGGAGACATTCTCGCCGGAGAATGACGAATCATCATGAAGATCATCAAAACCATTTACGGCTTCTCCGCAAACTTCGTCGACCATTCTCGTTCTTGATCTTCTTGTTCCTCGACTGTGACACTATTTACAAAACGACCCACTTCACATCTGCTGTTGTTGCTGCTGCTGGTGCTGCTCGACCCGGAATATTAGGAAGAAAAATTGAGTCCATTTTTCTTCATATATAGTACGGTGTAACTTTCTCTTCTAGTAATATCACAACTACTAGCTCTGTCGTGTGGACGTAGGCAATTTGCCGAACCACGTTAAATTATTGTGTTCATCTTGTATTTTATATTTCCGCT
>JAYMTA010005527.1:0-11329 GCA_036897625.1 Pelargonium cotyledonis | reverse complement strand
TTATTTTATTTCAAAATTATATATTTTAACATATATTCTATTAATAGTTGTATTTTTTAAAACAAACTAATCACTTTTAATACACTATACTTCATTATTGTTGATTTCAATACCTTCAATTTTAATTATTGCTATTATTTTCATTAATATTTGATTTAAAAAGTTTAATTTTAATTTTAAAATATTAAAATCGGTCCATGGACTGACTATGATCGGTCCGGTCTTCGGTCCTATGATTATGAACCTTTCGGTCCTGTCCGGTCCGATTCCGGACCAATGATATCAGAGCGTTGGTGACAAAAGGTCTTGGGATCGAGTCTCAACCCCACCCATATTAAATTCCAGCACAAGACAAGAGGTGAACCGGTGCATGGGCCACGTGCAAAGCAAAAATAAAGTTTTTAGTTGAATTGGTTCTTTACATATATACACACACATACATACATGCATACTTAATTTGAATATTGAAAAAACTCAATACGAGTTTAAAATCTTTACATATATATATATGTACACACACACATACATACATACTTAATTTGAATACTGAAAAAACTCTATACGAGTTTAAAACGTCATTGGGGCAGCTGCTCCCATATCTACCAAGTACATCCGTCCCTGCCAACAACCACCTAGCAACCTGAAATAAAAATATATTGTGACAAACAAGGTAATAATGCGGCATTGATTTCACTCTGTGGAACAAAATTAGGAGTACGAATAGATATTATTTGTCTAATATAGTTTATAAAAAGGGTAGTTCCAACCCAGATGCAAATTGCTGCCAACTAGCAGCCTGAAACAACCACACATAATAGGCAGCTAATTTCTTCTTCTTCTTCTTCCAAACTGAATTTTGTGCAGTTTTTCACCTTTGGTGAAGACGATTGATTTTAGGTTAACTGCGGTCGTCCTTAAAAGCCTTATCAGTTCCAGAGGAGGCTCGCATCCATCAAAGAAGGTTGATATGTTGAAATTCCCATTGTCATCCCAGGCCTGGGATCCCCCCTCAGCATTATGAAATTCAACTATTCTAAGGCGAGACAATTTGCCTCTTAGAAACCGCACTTGGCGATTGAAGTAGCCATGCACATTAAAATCATATTGGTCCTTAAAAGCTTGGGAAACCTGACAATTTATAAAACACAAATAAATTTGCATGATATAATAATTTTATAATATAACGGATAAAAGGAATGAAGGTGAAAAGCTTGCAAGCCATACCATTACATGTTCATTGTTGTATATCTGTTTTATATTTATAACCAGATGACCAAGCAAATGGCAGGCTTTTAGCATATGAATAATTCCTAGTAGCTCCCATTTCCAGAAACGGGTATCCAGCTCTACCCTGACACAGTCGAAACATATTCTTTCTAATCTTCTTAGCTCTCTTCGGGCAAGAATCTGGATGGAATATTCATGTTATAGTAAGTTAGTAGAAGATATGAATTTCTAATAACTGCTTCTTACATATGTAAGTTTTTATTAAACAAAAAACTAACTAATTATATGATTATTATTATTGACTAATTTCTATCTTACAATATAATATGACAGTTGCTAGAACTCAAAACTTGAAACATTAGATATGGACATGAATAGGGAGTGGTGAGGTAAGAAAGAGGTACCTGGATAGTCGATCTGCACAGGGAAAGATAATCTACTTCTTCAAGGCCATCAAGAAAGTTGTAAGGCATATTTTCATACCTTAAAATTCCCATGTCAGTTTCCAATATATTTTGCACTTGCTCCATATTCTGACAAGCTAAAAACATTGTTTGTAAGCAGAGTCTAGCATGGGAGCATTCAAATAGATCTATTACGTTATACTCCAATCTTTGCATGAACCCTAGGAATATCACACTGGGGCAACTTGGAGCATTGATTTCCATTCTGGTTTGACGATTGACCTCAATAGAATCTAAGATAATCAAAACTTGGAAATTTGGAGTGGGTGGAATATTGATGTGGAGATCTCTAGTCGTATTGCATTCTGTCAATGTCAGACTTTTGAGGAGTGGGGAATTGGCAGTGAGTCTGTATATTGCATTTGGAGGTAGTTCAATAAGATAAAAGTGGACATCTTGGAGAGAAACAAGCTGACAAATAGGAGGCAGTATGAGATCACAACAAGAAAGTGACAGGTTGACTAGTGATCTGCAGGTGAAAACATATGGAGGTAATACATAACTAGGCATTGGAGTATTTCTGAGTATGTTGGCATCTGCCGCCGCAAAGTTAAGATCTAAATCTTCAACATGTTTTCTAACTGCAAATAGGATCCACAGATCAATGTGCTATGATATTTCTGGCTTATATGTTAATTTGACGTGAAATCGTTTAATTTTCCAACCTTGGTGGAGGCTGATAAACTTGTCTACAGATGAAACAATGTCTTTGCCAGTTGATTGAACCCAGGAAGGCCCAAACTCTATAACAGAAATGCATTTCCATGCATTCTTCCATCTATGTGACAATTCCCCTGTTCTGATTGCATCCACCAGTGGTAGTTTATCCAGGATTTTCAGAATAAGTTCATCTGGCAGTCTGCTAATAAAGTCACACAAGCTTATTCTTGTAGCACCTTCTGATGTAGCCATCTTTGACACCTACTTATAAGAGAATGGGTGGTACAAAATTACATTAGAAGTTAAAATACCAGGTATGTAATGATCAAAAGCTATGCGAATAAAATTATAATCAATAAAAACTAGTCATATGTATAATAGAATAGAGGTCATCCCTTGTTGACAAACTTTAAATCTAAATGAAAATCATAAAAAGTATAAGAAAACAATAATGAAGAATAGTTTTAGAAGCTATGAGAATAAAAATTGCAATGTTATCATGAAAGAAAAAAGGGATGCGTCTTGAAAGCAAAGTGTATGTGATATCATTGATTGTCTCTAATTCACATGATTTTGCTTGTGACAAAGATTATATCTTTTGAAGGGGCACACTAAACTTGCAGGGAAAGAGCCCTCATCTGTAGCCGTGCTCTTCCTTTTATAAAGTCTTCTGTAAATATACTTTGAATCTTGGATGTTAGTTTTGCTTTTTACTTTTATGCAAGGGGCCGTGTTACACAACATACACATATAAACTTATGAAGCTCCTTGTAACATCTCTCTTACATAACATGACATGTTATAAATTTTATTGGTACAAATTTTTCATTGGCATTCTCCGATTCTTAACTAGACTTTTTTCAAGTTTTGTGAACATGCATGTTTGATGGCTATGTTTGTCCCTTTTAAGTGCTCTTTTTAACTTGCATCTTTACCTTCATTTCAGGACACATTTTTATTGGGGAGTACAAAGTGATGTACTTGTAGTCAACACCTTCATAAAAGCCCTGACTAGTAAGTACAATTGCTCCTTCTGTAGTCAAAGCTAGTGTTCTCTAGACCCAGAATTGATATTTTTTAACCTTAGAGTCGTCAATTTATAGATTCATTTAAACATCAACTAGCCACTAACATATCTGCTTTGCTACCCTCAAATTCCCTATACATATATGATATCAATTATCATCACACCGAGCAGTATCTTAGAGACAAAGGGAGCCATAAACTCCCAAATTGAAGCCTACAGGAATACTATTGTGACTTGTTCGTATTAAAAAAAAGACCTAGTGCATTTAAATAATAGATTTGTTTGGATAATCCTTCAGTTTTGTAATCGATGCTAAATTACCGTATGTATGTGAATCTAACACGAATCTTAGATCATCAAGGAAACAAGTTATTTTGTAAGAGTATAGATCTGAATAAGATTGAATCATGACTTACTTTATGTTTGTCAAGGATAGATCTGTATCTAATGATGATGCCCTCGGGTATGATTGATCGCCTAACTCAGTGAAACGGAAATCGGAAAAGAAAAAGGGTATGGATTGAACAGAGGTGGCCGAAGGTTAGGTTTAGGGATATGCTATGATATATGAGGGAGGCAATTGAAATGTCTTTTAGGGTTATCATTTATATAGCAAAAGCCTAGTATCTGCGCGCGTTAGTAAAGTGGTTGATATTTACGCACAGTTTTCGTCCACAATATGTTTCGCATTTAATGTAGTAGCATTACATAGTTCAAAGTTAAAGACCGTCCAATTTTGCAACGATTTACTTTAATTTGCGGATTTATATACGACTTATGACTACATCATTACCATAAAGCACATATATTTTACCTCAAAAAGAACAGTCTGAGAAATGTAGATGTGAATACGAGCAATTTCGTCTTCTTTATAACTATTACAGTTTTGTCCATTTGTAAAACTAAAATTGTGACTTTTATCATTATTCATAAGTTATAATGCACCTGTCTTATTTCAAGTGTTGAAGATTACATGTGTTGTTGCTAGTATTGTAGAAGTGATAGGTCTTCAATCATGACCAAACTTACCTATAGAGCTAAGATTTATGCCATGAAATTGCAAGGGGTAGATTACATAGGGCCTTAACTTTCAGCTATACTCAATGAGATTCGCAATAACTTTCTAGACTTTTCATAATAGTTGAACATGGCTGTAATGTTAAAACTTGTATCTTTAGCATCATATGAGAGAATTGTGTATAGTCCTTTTAAATAGTTACATTTCTTGAATTTTTGGTCTACGCTGAAGTTTATGAAAATTGTTTGTGATTGCTAATAATGTTTCTGTAGTCGTAAGTGTTTGACAAAACTTCTTTGATTGTTAAATAAAAAAACGCCAATGACATGATAAAACTAATATTGATCAAAGGAGTGTGAGGATTGAATGAGAGAGGGAATGCGTTAATTTAAAAGCAATAGTACATTTGCATAGCTTTATATTGTTGAAACTGCATCAAGTGCTCCTCACCTTATGCAGATTTTTTTGGCATCACGAACTCAACACTGGAAATTTGGTATCGTAATTCCTAGAGCCTTCTTTTGGAGGGTACTAACAAGCTTGAAATTGTCTATTTTAGGATGGAGTTGAAGTAAGCCAGATTTGGACAGATCTATACCATTCATCATCCAAGGTGAGGCCTATGGTATCTGGCGAACTTGTAGGATATCCTGATCAGTTCAGGCATGTAGAATGAAGATGGGATTGTAGTGGTATGAGGATTCTGAAGTTTAACGATGGCGTGGACATGTTTCTGTATAGAAAATTTGCTCTAATGAATTGCGGATACGGCAATGTTAATGAAAAAATGTGCAGCCATTGGTATACTAACATGTGGATAAGTTGGGTGAGCCTGGACTTTGCATCTTGATTTTCAGGTTTTGTATAGAAATGGGTTTAGAGTAACATTGTAAAAGATGCTATTGTGACTTGAATTTGAGAATAATGTGCTTAATAGTTTAATGAATTCTTTGTTAATATGCATATGAGAATGTACTATGTAGTAACTTTGGGCATAATGTACATAGATTTCATGGTCTTGTCATGACTGGTGGATTGGATATCTAATTCCTGGATATGTTCTTGGCTACTATCATGATCCTCCTGGGTTGGAATGTTGGATGTAGTTCCGAAAAAGCAGTTCTTAGTAGAGTTGCGAATTGAGTTATCGGCCCGTAGGCCATACCTCACCTGCCCTTTATACAACGATAAACGGGTTGGGTTATTATTGGTCCATTAATGAGGCGGGCCTAATGGTTTAATCTGTAGCCATCAAAAAATTTAGGAAAAAAATTTGAGAAAAAAATGATCTAATGAATTATCTTGATTTGATTATGAAGGATTGAAAACATGTATTATTTGGATCTCAGTTAAATCAGGTAAACTTTTTGTCTTTCTAGGGGAAGAAAGTACTTTTGATCAAATTAGAGAATCTAATATACAATATCATAGATCTGGCTTGAACATGAATCCTCAATCCAACCACTAACCCCTTTAACATAAACGGATGATCTAGTCAAAGTATGAGCTACCCAATCAGTAGCCGTTTTCAAAAAACAAACTCAATATATACCAGTAAAGCTAGAAATAAGAGACATGATGTCTAAATAAACAAGACCCAATACGTTAGGATAATCCTCTGTATTACTTCTTGGGCGTCTGACTTGACGGCTACTTTGTCCCACCCCGGTAAGGCAATTCATGAAAGTGCCAATCGGATTTAAATCATATAAACTTTAAGTGATGAATTATTAGTTGACTTTTAGTGATTAGGTTTTTAAAAATTGTGTTATGAAAGGGAAAATAAAACTTATGGATGAGAAGTAGGTTAGCAATAATTCTGAAAATATTAATCTTCAGTACCCGTATATTCACGGGCTTTTATAGTGCATTTATAATTGCATTACAAAATTAGGCCCAAATGATAAAAAATATGGAAAATGAATGTTGAGAGTGGGATTTGAACCCACGCCCTTTCGGACCAGAACCTTAATCTGGCGCCTTAGACCAACTCGGCCATCTCAACTTTATGGCTGAGTCTGGTGCTAAATATAATAATACGTTTTATTGAAGTCTAATTGAAAGTACGTTTGGCAAGCATATGTTAATGGATTTCAATACAAACGGAGTTTAGAAAGCATGTAATTTACTTCAAATCTTGGTGCAACCTAATAAAAATCAGCATCTCCCCTTGATGTCTTTGATAATTGTAATGGTAAATCTCTTAGGCATTTTGATTGCATCTTATTAATTTTCTGGGTAATTTGGGAGTCTGTAATGTTGCTGTGGTCATCAAAAACATACAAGACATATAGATAATTTCATTAATAACTACTAATAATACAAGATATCATTGAAAAAAACAAAACTCATATATATAAGCTGCTGATTACAAGCAGATCAATCATTACTATAATAACCATAACTAAAAATTCCAACCCCCACCCACTTCATCCATTTTCCCACACTACTTAATTACTAACACCAATCACTCAAATTTATTCTAAATTAGTAATACTGTAATACCAGCAGCAGCTAGCTCTGAGCCTATATATATATATATATATGCAACTAACCAATATGATAACCATAGCCCACACGGATCGGGAACCGGACGTTGATCACAGTGTTTTGTCCCACGAAATCGGTGAGCATCGCATTCTCATCGGCAAGGTCAACGCCATTGACGGACAGCTTCATCTCCCTGGGAACATCGTGCATCAGATAGAGATCCATGATGAAGCTGCCAACAGTTTGATTGGGATTCACAATCACATCAACCGCGCCCGGGTTCCCGACCTGAAGCTTTATCTTGATTTTCAGCTGCAGCTCCACGCGCTGCTTGTCTTCCACAAGGCCGTACATGGTGAGCGAGTAGTCTTCGGCGTCCAGGTATTCATTGTTGCGTTTCTGGGATTTGAGAGCCAGATACAGAGGATTCTGCTCCACCCCGAAGCTCCTGGCCACCTTGGTTTTGACCTCGGAGATGCTTGAACTTATGGACACATTGGGGACCTCAATTGTTTCATCACCATAAGTAGCAACGAGAGTAATGGCCTACATATATATACATATCAATGCAATAATTAATATAAACATAATTATATGTTAACGTTATTACCTCGGATTCTAGGACGATGAGCATTTCGGAGCCTTGATTGGCGTCGTCGTGGTCTCTGTCGAATTTGAAGTCGTGTTTCAAGATTTGACCATCCCTGACGAAAATGATGTCGTGCTCTGGAATTCCTCTCATACGGTAAAGAGTGCCTCTCATCTGCGACGCCGGCAGAAAGTAAGACCACAGCTCGGTGAATTTCTCGCCGGTGCTTTGAAGTGTGAACTTGACTCGAACAAAATCGCTCAGTTTCGGCATTGAGGGAAACATTATTGTGTGTAAAATCAGTGAAGAGCTAGGTAGAAGTTTTTTGTTTGTAATTGGATGGATCCATATATGATTAATGCCCTAATTATTATATATATATATATAATAAAAGTAAACAAAATGTTCATGCATGTGTGTCCATAATCACACAATTCTGGGGAGGAGGAAGCTGTGTTTAGTCATGGAATTTGCACCTCCATCTTTGAACGGAAGCTCATGAGAATTATGATCATAATAGAATCACCTTCTGTTTGTGAATGAGCTGTGTGAAAAAGAAAACAATTCAGATGAGATAATAAATTAATGATAGTATTTCTTAAAGGAATAAATATCATACTTATGTTATGAATAAGGTCATTTTAATTTTACTGTTTGAATAAAAATGAATTGTCGTTCTTGCCCTCCTAACTCTATCTCAGTTTGACAATTAAATCCAATCTTTATTGGGATTTTGGGTAATTTAATATGCACAGTTGGATACATCATTTTCCATAACAAATTATAGTCCAAACTTAATAGTGATTTTGTGTTCATTACATATTTGAATCTCTCCGACTCACCAAATTAATTCCAAGTTTAAGTTCCACTCACACTACAAGAAAATGCAGTGTTTCTGAGGAAATTTCAACGGCAAACAGTGATGTTGTCAGAAAAATAAATTCGAAATATTTTTTTCTATATTTCTGACGGCATTTTTGATCGGTGGAATGTGACATGCAATAATGCATCTCCAGATATATAATTGGTTGATGAGATAAAATAATTAACAACTTTTAAGAACTCTTACCTATTAACAGTTCATTCTTATAGTACAGATTGATGTCTTCAACTTTTTTATATATATATATATATAATAGAGCAGAGCTTTACCTGGAATATTAGGGCTTGGAAAAGGGTCAACCATCATAGCCAAAGAGTTAAAATTACAATCATCCAATAAAAGGTTCAAGGCACCCACAGATGAGTGATAATGAAAAACGAAAATAAAGTCGATAAAATAAAAACAGGCAAGACATCAACTTTGTTTGTCCTTATGTTAAAAGCCAACACCAAATAATCACCGATCATCTTTAATCTTTCCATGCATTCCAAAATGAGAGAGGACAAGGCATGAGACAAACAATTATTATATACAGAACATCCATGACATTAGCATAAGTAGCATCAATTTGGGCAAAAACGAGAAATAAAATAAGAGCCTCAACACTACTTAAACAAATTTGTCAGGTCTCATGCAGCGGAATAACAATCATTTTCCCAAAATATATGTTCTAAGCAATATGAGACAATTCAAATATAAATATTAAAGCAAGCAATGTAAACAACCACAATAACACAACAATTTTACATGAAAACATTTTCAATGAGAAGAGGAAAAATCACGGGGCCGAAGTCCACCACAAATCTCCACTATGATGATAAATAATGAGAACACAATGAGTCTTCTTCGGATTAACAAGAGGTTACAAATATCAAATATTACATTTGGATAACCAATCAACCATCAACTGATAAGGTTGCAACTCATAAAAAGAGATAAAAAAATCAGAAGGATCTCACCAAATTGATCGGATCAATTTGTAGAGGATGAACTCGTGAACCCAGTTCTAAAATTTCAGATAAGTAAAAACTCGTTTTCCCACTCGAATAGCCAATCTCATTTCTTCTCTTCTTTTTTTTAAAATGGTTGCTGCTCAAGTTAAATCTTCAGCCATTCTTTTATATCCCATTTGAGAGATGACTCTATGAAATGACCATTTTGCCCCCATAGACAAAGTTACCTAATTGGCCCTATTACATAGGGACAATTCCAACAATTACCCCCTAAAATCCTTGGCAACCACCCCAGCACAACTCAACCTTTGACTCCCTCAACAACAACCATCTGAACTAACTTTAGAGCAATGCTATATGTTCCAAAAGTTGTACAAAATTATTTGTACAAAATGATATGTCAGTCAATGAGATATGACACATCAATTATCTCATCAATGACTTGGCTTAATCATAACACGCCACGTGTACATTAGATTTCATAAACCGGGCGCTCTGCGTCAAAAATTCATGGAAGGGTGAAGATATCATATATGTCGGGTTATTATTTGTCGAAACTTAATTTTAATTACAAAAAGATGAAAAATATATGTGTCACGTAGACTGCCACGTCACTTTGTACAGAAAACTTTGTACAAAATTTGAGACATTTAGCATTTTTTTTAACTTTAACCCAACCTAAAGGAGAAGGACTCCAAGATAAGAAGTCAGAAGAAGACACAAGAATAAGCACAAAACTAGAAGGAGGGCTGTTAGGGCCATGGCTAAGAAGAAAAATCCAGGTGCTAAGGATTTTATGTGAAAGACAGCATAATTAGGAGTTGAAACCGAATCTTTAAAAATACAGCATTTCGATCTAACCAAATAACTCAGTAACCATAAACAAATACCACATTCCAAGAGATATTCAGAGGACCAAGAGATTTGTTGGCCAAATCCAAAGCAAACCAATCTAGAAAAAAGGCAAGTTCGAACTAGACTTATCAAGATCCAAAGAGTTCCAATTCCAGCAAGCGAAATCACAATTTTTAAGAATAGGAATAAGTACCTCTGGAGTCCCTGTACTATCTAATTTGTTACCACGGCGTCCCTCTACTTTGTTTTATTCCTGCTGGGTCATAGTAAGACAATTATTATGATCGCGAGATACTTTCCGTCTATTTAGCTAACGGTGCCGTCAAGTATGGGTTACATGGCAAGAATTTGAATTTCTCTCATGTCACGTCATCAAACCAACTCCAGCTCATATGGTGATGTGTATTAGTCATTACCCCCGTACTTTAATTTGTTCCTGCGAGATCATAGTATCGAACATCTCGTCCCCACGAAGTCCATTATGTTAAATCACTAACGGAATCAGTCAAAACTAACTGACGGGGTTTGTTTTATATACTATAAATTATTAAAAATTATGTTTTTTCACCATTTTGCCCTTTAAAATGAAGTGTTAGTTTGTGCAGGTGCTCCATGGCTATTTATCTTCTTTTTTTGTTTGATTGTGGTTGCTGCAGAAAACTTGATAGTTTGGATTTCTACACTCGAAAATCTATAGGTTCATATGAGTAAAAAGAGGAGAGAGGAGAGAGAGAGAATAGAAAAAATAAGAGAGATGGTAAAAACATTAAAAAAATAAAAAGTTTAAAGGCCAAAATGGTAAAAACATAATTTTTAATTATTTTTATATATAAAACTAACTCCACCAATTAATTTTTTTTTATCGATAATAAACACTTGTATTAATGTAAATAACATTACAATAATAAATCACATTTAACACTACTAAAAATAAAAATACAATAAAAAAAAGTGAGTGAGCATGTTCTCTTGAGATGTGGGAAGCCAAAATGAGTCTCTATTAAGAGTTGTGAGCACGTGCGCAAAGGAAACTGTGTTGAGGGAAAACGAGAGAGTGGGCCATTGGGATTTGTGGCATGCATGAGAGAAACCATGCAGTGTGGAAGCCGAAGAGGTCTCCGACGAGGTGTGAGATTTCCGGAGCGGCTCGACGGCACAACTCG
>JAYMTA010005526.1:0-11329 GCA_036897625.1 Pelargonium cotyledonis | reverse complement strand
ATTTTTAATTTTTAAAACACTTTTGTCCAATGTATGTATTTCATAATTTTTCACTCAAATTCACAACAATTCGGATTAATATTTAATTTTTCTCTTCATAATTTTATTTAAACAGTTTTTCTCAATATATACACTCACAATTATATAATGTTATTATTATTTAATTTGATCATTCCTTATTGTTTTAGTCCTAACTAAGATTTGGATAATTTCTGATCCAATCCTCGAATCATTTATTTTCGTCCAGATCGGTGTGGATCAACCCTATTACAAAACATGACTTTTTATTTAAGTTAAAATTGTTTATTAAACTTTTTTTAATACTTTTTTCACACAATTTTCAGTTTTTCACATAGGCATACACTAACGAAATTTTTAACTCCGTTAGTGCTGATCACCTATTTGTACAAAATTAATAGTGCATATATCTGTTTGTACAAAGCTTGACAAAATAGGTCTATTTATACATTTGGGGAAAGTTCATGTATGAAAAATAGATATGTCTCTAATATAATCCGAGCTACTTTAAATATAAAAAGTACATATCATCACTATTTTCCTGGTTCTTATCATTCTAATATTAGTGTATGTGCGGAGGTACCAACTTCAGATTTTATGGCATGCACAACCTTGTCAATAATGATTGCATACGCTACACTTCAAACTCACTTGTAATTCTCAAGCAAAATCTGATACAAACTGACAAATCTCCGGTACCAATGCATAAAAAACTGTTAAGTACATAAATAATCTAGCAAAAGAATCCTCAAGCATGTCACAAAACAAGGAAAACAAACTGACGACCCGACGAAAACATGAAAGACTTTCATTGAACGTAGTGGTGTATTATAGCAACTAGCAAGTCAATCCAAGAGGAATCAAGCGTGGTTGTATGAATTTAGCTCTTTCGTGACACGGATTAACTCGGATGTGTGGATTCTCCACTTTCGTAACATCTAGACTTGCCTGACCTGAATATTGTGAGTGGATTGGAACCGCCAGATGGGCTGTCTGCCACTTTGAACCAGTGCTACTTCTTCTCCTTCCTTCACCATTCCTTGTTTCTGTAAATGGAAATCCAGTCAGCTTAAGCCAATATATACAAAATACTCAGTGCAGAGTGCTAGAAACGACTGTTCGTGATCATAGAGAACTTCTAGAAAAGAATACCAAATCAATCAAAACATTTGTCACCTCAGACCCTACATTTATAGATGAACTCTTATTTTATGGATACAATTTTAAATAATCATTTTCTAAAACCACATCTTGTTGGACTCATTCTCTTGTTTTTCTACCCTCATAGTTTAGAATTTTTTGATCGGCAACCTCATAGTTTAGAATTGTCCCCAAATATATAAATGCTCCCATTTAAAGATTGCAATGTTGCATGTTAGAAATTTATGGCATTGATACGTCACATCATATGGAGGTATTCAGAACAGTCAGATAAGCAAGGGACATCAATGATAATACACGTCGAGTATATGAAGCGTCTAAAGTTCAAATGTATAGGGGTTAAGATTGGACCTAGAAGCACAGTTTCGCCATAATCCAGGATCAAGAGGAAAAATGTTGGTTCTAACAAACCCATATGAACAAGATCAACTTGCTACACCAAAAGATTTGTCCTCAATACCCCAGATGAAGAGGATAAATGTAAGGTTAAAAAGGAGCCATATGAACAGGTTCCAGTTAGTGCAGCCAAAGATTTGTACTAAGCACCTCAGATCTGAAGGATGAATGCTAGGCTTGAAAATAATATCCACAAGCTCACTTACTACTCCCAAGACTCGCTACTCACACCAAGTATTTAATTATTACCAACAAATTGCTTGACTGGAAAAACTTACCTGAAGCAAAGTCAAGGCTGATCCAAAGGTTTCCTCAGCATCTTCTGAGAATTGCATGTAAATGGGGCATACTCCTTGATATAAAGCCAACCTTTGCTGTATCCTCTTCCTGCATGGCCATCCAAGTTGTTTGCTTAGACAAATGCATAATTTGAAGCCTCTACCCATCTTCCATACGAACCCAAGCAAAAAAAAAGGTGTCAAGTTGCTCTTAAACTGAACCTCCGTGAAGGAGAAAATGGCAATAAAATCTCAATAGTAGGATCTATAATCCTAAAGGAATTTACTCTTTATTTTTTTTAACTTTCAACTTATAAATTTGGATAAGATAATAACTTAGTTTACTAGGTAACAATTAACATTTCATTTATGCTTTCGCAAAACACAAAATAGATAAAAGGAATTTGTCAGGATATGATGAGAAAGAAATGACAAAAAATGGTTTCGGGAACAGAACTCAGCCCTAGGTAAGATCCAGTATTCAATGCATTTTTTTTATCACAGGGGAAAACAATTACTTTACATAGTTCAGTTGTAAGCTCTAGTGCACAGAAACTCACTCATTTGTGAAGGCGAATATAGTTCCTGAAGGCCGATAATGGCTCAGTAGGATGGACATAAAACCAGTTCTGGTGAAGACAACAATTGAAGTTCCAAGAGTATTAGACATCATGGTTGCATGATATGCAAACATCTCGCTCATGTGATTCTGCAGGAAACATGAAGCTAAGGTTAAGAAATTAGGGTAAACTTAAGTTCCAAAGAAACAACCATACATCAGTCCATGACGCATAAAAAGGATACAATTTTATATGTTAAACAACCTTGAAGGCCCGACCAAGATTAGATGGCATTTCAGCACCAGGAATGGTTGCTTCAGTTCGTAATGCAACTGTGTGCATGACTTTTACAGCTTTCAGAGGAAACCTGAAATGGTAATGCAACTCCATCAAGGGTGTTAAAGTAAAGTTACTAAAGATCCAATGCCCCTAGAAGCTCAGAAATGGCTTGGCACAATCTCACTACTACATCAAAACATGAGAACTTCAGTGAATGACAAATGTTTACAAATCATAAGGTTCTATTATTCATTTAGAAGCCTCTTTATCCATATCCTTGGTAGCTCCAGTTGTATGCAATATTAGCCTACAGAATGTTCATGTGGAGACTTTAGAGATAAACTTACTTTCCATGAGCAGTTTCACCAGAAAGCATAACCGCGTCAGCACCCTCTCGAACCGCTATTGCAATGTCTGATACCTCAGCTCTAGTTGGTGTTGGATGAACAATCATGCTTTCTAGCATATTTGTTGCCACAATAACAGCTTTCCCCATGCTACGGCATGTCCTGATGATCTCCTCCTACATTTTAAAGATAATGTGTCTTCTAAATACTAAAACAAAATTACTAAACCAATATCTTCATGGAAAATTAATCAATCATGTGACACTATCCGTCAGTCCTCTTATACCAAAAAAAATAAAAAAAACTACCTGTAAAAGTGGAACCTCCTCAATTGGCAGCTCAGCTCCAAGATCTCCTCTTGCAACCATTGCCTAAAATTCCCAAAGAAACGCCGTTCAAAAAAAAAATCCCAAAGAAACAGGAAAGAGAGACAAATCAGATTATACATCTAGCTAGAAATAATGTACAAAACACATTGTGGCTTACCAATTAGGCAATTAAACTACCTTAGGTACCAACAAAACCTGTTACTATTATAAGCAATAGTTACAAATTACAATGTAACTACTTTCATTGGTTTTCTTTATTTGGGACTTGGGAGGTCCAGGGGAGTGTTAATGAGAAACAAATGTAAAGTGACAATAAATAAAACAAAACATGAGACGTGCATATTTTTCATAAATGAACTTTCACCAAATGAAAAAATGTCTATTTTGCAAAGGTACACGAACTATCAAATTTGAAAAAATAGGTATTGAACATTGACAGTGTTAATTTTTCTGTTGAGACATGCTAATGTTGCAGTCCAATAGGAAATTTTAGCTGATAAAGTGATGCGTCTTTTTTTTTTTAACGAGGCTTTGTACCAACCACTGACTGGTGTTGACTAACCTTGATTGGCATTGATTGGTCAAAGTCATGATTTTTGAAAGGGGAACAAAATATTTGTCAGTCAAAGCTCGATCAATGTCGATCAAAGAGAGTTAATGCTTAATCAAAACCCACGTCAGAAAAAAAAAAGACTCGTCACTCACCATGTTAGCTATAATTGCCAGCTGGACTGTCACGTACGTAAACATATTTTAACAGAAAACTTTAAACCAATAGTGTTCCTATTTGTACAAAGTTTCGCAAAGTGGACCAATTTGTACATTTGGTAAAAGTTCATATATGAAAAATATGAATATCTCAAAAAAAAAAAAATCAAGGTTCAAAAGGATAGTAAGCAGAGTAGATAATATTAAATGATAAAAAAAAATCAAAAGAAGACGAGAAAAGTCACTCTTCTTTAATTAAACCAATCAAGTTTGGCAACAGAAAGCAAAAGTTTAGGTGATCACCCCATCTGATGCAGTGATAATTGATTGCAAATTTGGTATAGAGTCTGCACTTTCAATTTTCACAATGACATGTATATCTGCACCACAACCTGCCACCAAATTGAAAGGATTATACATATGACGTGTTTTAATATGGATCATATCAAGCATGTAGTTTTGTACACTGAAAAATAGTAATCCAATAATTACTTTGCAGATAATTTTTCAATTCATGAACAACTTGCGCGTCTTTAACGAAGGAAACAGCATAGAAGTCAACTTCGTTGTCTACACCAAACTTGATATCATCCCAGTCCTTTTCTGCAGCAGATAAATGTGAATCATTATATATCTTTATTTGTAAAACAAGACAATTCTCTCTATAGAACTAGGTGATCTACTGATTATCTGTGTTAACACATTAGACAATGAAAAAAAAAATCACGAGCACCAACCAGTGATTGAAGGCAGTGTTGCACTTTTTCCTCGAACATTTAGATGTCTTCTAGATTTAAGCTCTCCTCCATCAACTACCTCGCATTTTACTGAATCCTCTGTCTTAGACTTCACCACTAGTGACATCATGCCACCTAAAGCACAAATCCAGAGTCAGTGGTGCTCATAAAGCATGACCAAACTGATTAGCATATTTGTTATCTTACTTAATCAATCAACTTTTTATAATAGGAAAGCACGAATAGAATGTTTGCAGCTTCATCTTTCAAAAGATTGAATGAAAGAAGAGATTCCTTGACAATTTAAATGTAAGACTATACACACACAATGTGATCATGGCCTTTTCAAACTCCTAATCAAGGGCCTTCACAGTTCTTGATCCATACGAATTTGTGAGCGTGAAATAATGTCATAATAATGGAGACTTATGGCCAATACATCAAAATATGCTTACAAAGGCAGGAAAGTTTGAAAACTACGAGTAAAAATACTAAGTTTCACATTAAAGAAAGTATGAGGCATGGATGAAAGGCAGCAATATCATGTTATTGATCATCACAAATCTATTTGACACTTTCTATCAGCTAAAACCACTTGCCCCTACATTAGTCAATCGTTTGCAGAAATCTTCAAAGTTTTAGTGCAATGAAATGTGAAAATGGAATATGAAAAAGCTGTTGAGAATTGTAAATTGCATTCTCTAGTCATCACTCTTTAAATGTCAAATATGTGGTTCTCTACCAACCAGGCAGCATAGTCAAGATCAATGTAGCATACCATCAACTAGAAGCATATCACCCGCTTCCACATCATTTACAAAATCATCATAATTTACACTGACACAATCTGATGTGCCAACACCTCTGCGGATTGTAAAAGTAAATTCCTGCCCTGGGGCTAAATTGATTGGTTGCGGCAGGTCCCCACTCCTTACTTCAGGACCCTGCTCATAAAGATGCCAAATCAATATACAATTTATAAAAGTAAACACAATACAAAGTTAATAAGAAGAAAAATGTGTCACAATGATATGAAACTTCAACTGCAGTTCATGACACCCATGGATCAAACAACTCTTAACCAATATGAAACATAACTTGCCTTTGTGTCAAGCATGATTGCAATGACGTTGTCTTTGGATTGTGCATTATATTCTTTAACCAAATCTATAACCTTCTGATGAGAAGCGTGGTCACCATGGGACATATTCAATCGAGCTACATTCATTCCAGCCTCCGCGAGCTTCCATATCATTTCTCGTGTATCAGTTGAAGGACCAATGGTGCAGACAATCTTAGTCTTCCGCCTCACAGTTGGCTTCGACCACATACCCACTGATGTGTCACCAAGTTGTTGAAGTCCGCGTAAATGCTGAAATTGCTCCTCTATCTGATCAGCATTATATCAAAAGATTAGTAGTCGATTTCTAATGACCTTCTGTTTGAAACTAACTTGGAGCACACATACGATAGGCAGCATAAACAAACCAAATTAATAGCTTGGTAATACTAAAGTAGAAGGTAGCATGAAAGACTGCTGGCCAAGTTACGCAAGCTAAATGCCCAAAATATGAAGACAAGGATTCTCCCTCTGTGCATCATGCACCTGTCTATGGCAATGGGAAGATTGTATAATGGTTTGTTTTTCATTTCTTGTCCCTTTTTTTTTGTACTGAAGGTAGAGATACCACTAATTCTGAGCGCTGCAGATGTTGTGATGTTCAGTTCTTTTGATTAAAAGTATGAAGTCATAGCAATTGTGCACACAAAACTCATGGAAGCCCGATTCAATAGCTAATGCCTTTCCAAAAACAGTCTCATGAAAAAAAAAAAAAAAAAAAAACTTTAGCCACGTACAGAATCTATGAGTTGTTGTGTAAAAAACCCTTTTTTTCTTCTCATTTTAAAATGTAGATTTTAACCAAATTGTTCTCAGTTCAGATTCAGAGTTTTATATCTTTTTCTTTCAGTCCATTTTCTTGGCAAACCCACAAGCTTCACAATGAATAGCTTGTGGATGCAATTTAATTTATAAAAAAAATAATAATAGTGCAAAATTATACCAACTAGACAAGCTAAATTGACAAGACTGCATATTCAACAGAAGATAGTAATTCAAGGCGAAAGGAACAAAAGAAAAGCTTTCTAGGTCCTTTATTACAATCTCTAGGTGAACAAAAAAAATCCCTTTCTACCAGGTAACATCAATTAAATAAAGTACTTGCTCTAGCAATTATTCTACTCTCCAAGCAGTAAAAGCAGCCCCAAAACGCTAAGCAAACATTATGTACATGTTATTCCTTTCCATTTTTCGTGATTTACCAGCAACCAAACAGAAAATTCAAAAACGAAACCCAAAAAGCTCAAATAGTTGATGTAATGGCGCATATGCAAACCTGAGGCAAGTCCTCGGGCGACACCGGAATGACTTGGGCCTCGGCGCGAGAGGATCTCTGCGCACTGATCGCCGAGCTGCTTCTTCCACACACCCTCTGGCTCTGGCTCTTCTTCTCATGGCGAGACAAGACTTTGGAAGCGAAACTCGCAGGCTTGAGCTTATCCACTCGGTCGGTGGCAGTAGATCCGGCGCTAGGGCAGA
Organism: Pelargonium cotyledonis; assembly: GCA_036897625.1. Lineage (NCBI taxonomy): Eukaryota > Viridiplantae > Streptophyta > Magnoliopsida > Geraniales > Geraniaceae > Pelargonium > Pelargonium cotyledonis. Next base: position 3,917 of record JAYMTA010005526.1, on the reverse strand, counting down.
GGAAAGAGCCCTGAATGGAACGAGTAGCCACCACCTGAGCCATTGTTGCTGGAGGGAGAGAGAGAGTGAAATGATGCAGAGAGAGCGAGAACGAGGGGAGACAGGGTTGTGAAAACCGAAGTGGGTTGAGGCGATATAATAGGAGAGACAGAGAGTTAGGAGAGTTGGAGAAATCGCCGCTGAATTTGGCGGATGGTGAATGAAATGCAATAAAGAGGAGGCAGCGGCGGCACGGGCGTGCGGGCCTGCGTTTACTTAGTTTGTATCGAAGGAGTGTGTGTCATGTGTGGGACAGCGTTTCCGTTTCCTCTTTCGTTGATTGCTTTGCGCTGTAACGACGTTCTCGTACTATTGGGTGATTTTGTGCAACTCGGTGTTAGCAAGTGTTGATGCGGCGTCGTTTGCGTTTATTGGGTTTACAACATTAGTGTGGTGTCTTTTAAATTTTATTTATTTATTTATTTTATAAAATAGCGGCATTTTAAAAACCGATTCGGTTCTGCCCGGTTCGGCTGGTAACGGTGTGGTGACTGGTTCAGGCCTTGAAGAACCTGGGGACATGAATCAAACCCGGAAAAACCGGTAAACTCAATGACCGGTCCGGCAGGTTTGGTATAAATAATTGTTTTTTTAGGCTAAAAATTCAATATTTTAAGTTGTGTGATGTATGGTATTATCTTGCTCATTTATAGTCTTCTTGTTATGATTCTTATCTGAAACAAAGAAATCTAAGAGTAACAACAAGAAATTTAAAAAGTAAATATAATTTTAATTGTTGAGTTGTTGTGAGTGCATTGATTTTTTAGTACATATTTTTACAAATCCCAACAAAATCCTACTAGATTACTAAGGTTAGGATTGTTACATAGTAACAGAATGAAATGGAATAAGCATTCTAACTAGAATGTTTTTTTAGGCAGAATGGTGATTCCATATCATGTGTTTGGTAAAAAATTATAATAAAATTTTATTCTAAATTGAAAACTTTTTTTTTTGTGCAGACCGAAAATTGTATCACTATAATTATTTGTATACACTAATGGAAAACTAAAGAGAGTGATTCAGAAAGATCTGGATGAAGTGTTCCTGGGAGAGGTCAGAAGGGATTTGGAAAGAGAGAAATGGTTTACAATTGGGCTAAGGCATGGAAAAAGGTTCAATCACGAAGAAGATAGAATGAGGGGATATGCTAATCAGCAAATGGAAGAATTTGATAAGTATATGCAAAGAGAGATTAGGTGGGAAGTGATTAAAAAAGTGACTTGGATATCTGAGTCGGACCCGTCTCTGCCCGTTTGGGCTCCAAACTTTGAAAGTGATGGTCATCATGAAGAAGAAGCATAGGGAAGAGAACTAATTCTAAGCCAGGAGACTTTATGGAAGCAAGGAAGAGGAGGAAGAAAAAGAATCTAGCTTAGAGGTACTCCTCAAATCCTTTAATCACTACAAGAAAATAGCTTATCTGTGACAGATTTAGCTACGGACGAAATCCGCAGCTAATCAGCGACGAATTTAGCGACGAAAATGGTTCGTCGCAGATCAGCGACGGAAAGTCCGTCGCAGAAAGCGCTAAAACCAGACCCGCCAAAAAAAATTTGGCGCAAAAAATTGGCTAATAGAAACGACGTCGTTTTAGTTTTTGGTTGACGATCAGCGACGGAGTGTCCCGTCGCTGATTCCGCCGTTAGTCAGAGAACCAAAATGATGTCGTTTGATGTAGTGCATGACTAACCAAAACGGCAGAGAACCAAAATGATGTCGTTTGATGTAGTGCATGACTAACCAAAACGGCGGCGTTTCACTGTGGTCTGAGATCAGCGACGGAATATTCCGTCGTTAGATCCGTTGTTGGTTTACGATGAAAAGAAAAACGGCGTCATTTTGTCCTGTTCCGTTTTCACTTAGAAAAATGGTGTCGTTTAGTTGCTTTTTAGATCAGCAACGGAAACATCCGTCGCTAATTCCCGTTGCTGGTTTACGAACAAAAGAAAGGTCGCCCTTCTTCTTCCTCATTCCAGATCTGAGAACTTTGTTATGTCATCTGAGCTGAGTAATGCACCTGTAACATTCCAAGCACTGATGAATGAAGTTCTACAACCATATTTGAGGAGATTTGTCTTAGTCTTTTTTTATGATATTTTAATCTTAGTAAAACCTGGTCTGACCATCTACGTCATCTATAACAAGTTCTTCAAGTTCTAGCTACTAATAAGCTTTTTGTCAAGCTATCAAAGTGCACTTTTGGTAAGCAAACAGTTGATTATCTGGGTCACATAGTTTCTCAAGGGAGGGTTGCCATGGATCCTTCTAAAGTAGAAGCAGTTATGAGATGGAAGACACCAACAACATTGAAACAATTAAGAGGGTAGTTGGGTTTGACTAGTTACTACAGGAGGTTTATTTAAAATTATTCAAGGTTGGTCACACCATTAACAGATTTGCTTAAAAAAGATTCTTTTATGTGGAATTCAGCAACTGAACAGACATTTTAAACTCTCAAAGAACCAGTCACTAAAGCACTTGTATTTGCTCTACATGATTTTACTAAACCTTTTGTAATTGAGACAGATGCATCAGGAACTGGACTTAGAGTAGTCTTATCTCAATAAGGACATACTATAGCCTATTTCTCCATAAAGTTATCTCCAAGAATGCATAGACAATCTACTTATATCAAAGAATTATTTGCAATAAAATAGGTTGTAAAGACGTGGAGGTCATATTTGTTAGGACACAAGTTTGTTATCAGGATAAATCATAGAGTATCAAGTCTATATATGACCAGGTGTTACAGATACCAGAACAACAATAATGTAGAGTGCAGTTATTGGGGCATGAGTACTCTATTGAATAAAAACTTGGAAAGGAAAATATAGTTGTTGATGTTTTATCAAGGTCATTCATGGCAATTACGGAAGTGTCTCCGCCGAGATTTGAATTTTTAGAAGTTCTCAAGAAGGAGATACACAATCATGAAGAATCTCTGAAGATTATACAACAAATACACAATGGTCTGGCTAAGCAATCTTCTTTTTCTTTCAGAGATGGGCTATTATGGTGGAAAGGGAAATTGTTTATCCCTAGAAATTCAAGTCTTAAGCAACACTTTCTCTTTGAATTTCACAGCTCTCCAACTAGGGGACATGCTAGGATTAAAAGGACTTTTAAGAGATTGACTAAGAATGTGTATTGGGAAAAAATGTGGGAAGATGTGGAAGAATTTGTGAAAAATTTCTCTATGTGTCAACAAGAAAAGGCAGAACGCCAAGCACCAGGAGAACTGTTACAACCATTGGCAAAACAAACTCAGGTATGGTCTGACATAGCCATGAACTTTATCACAAGTTTGCTTAATTCTCATGTGAGCATTGTTATCATGGTGGTAATTGATTGATTTACAAATTATGTTCACTTTGCACCTCTGAAAGTTACTTATACTAGTCTCACCGTAGCTCAAAAATTTATTCATGAGATTGTAAGGTTACATAGCATGCCTACTTCAATAGTTTCAGACAGGGACAAAGCTTTCATTAACAAGTTTTGGCTAGATTTGTTTAAGCTCCAAGGAACCACTTTAGCAATGAGCTCAGCCAACCATCCTCAAATTGATGGTCAGTTAGAGCCATTGAACAAAACCCTTGAGATGTATTTGAGGTGTGCGAGATATGAGAGTGAATTGTGTGTTTATTCACATAGGGAAATGCCCATTATATATTACATAGAGTAAATCAAATCCCTAATTTACATACTAGTCAAATCGCTAAATTATAGGGATTGATACAAGTAAACTATTCTAACACTCCACCTCAAGCTGGAGCGTAGATATCATATGCTCCTAGCTTGTTACATATATATTCAACCCGAGGACCTCTAAGGGATTTTGTGAAGACATCCGCCAAATGATCGTTAGAGTTGAC
>JAYMTA010005525.1:0-11331 GCA_036897625.1 Pelargonium cotyledonis | reverse complement strand
TTCAAACTAATATAGATAAATATTTTAAATTTGAATAAAAATGAAATTTTATAAATAATTATATACAATACGAATAATTAACTTAATTTAAAATGTAAAATTAAAAACTTACGGAACTTGAAAATTATGTTTGACAAACTTTAGATTAATAGTGTTCAAAAGAGGAAAAAAAAACATGAGATTAATATAGTCTTAAAAAGAATTCAATTATCAATATATTCTTCACACATGAGATATTTTTTTAACACATACCCAAGGAACGCCGGGTTTAAAAACTAGTTATTATTATTATTTTGAAAGGTAGCCTATCCAGATTTTATTTGGCTTAGACTTTACTCTCAATAAGAATATGAGTGAAAGAAATACGGCTAATGCTAAATAAACTCAATATGAAATAATGGTATCACACTAAAATTTTGTTTATCCTCGTTCCAATGAATTTTGAGAGAGTGGGACGAGTTGAAGACTACTTATTCGTTTAATTTAATTTAATTTTGTTAGAAATACTAATTACTTTAAATTTTTTTGGATAGATATTAGTTTAATTTAATGAGCTTAAATTGTTAATTTAATTCTTTTTAATAACCTTACAATTGATAAATTTGCTTCAAGTTCAACTGAATTGAAAGTCAACTGCATAGCATTACCTGCTTCAATTCAATTGAATTCAACTAGTAATATATACTAAATAAAAAAAACTATCAAAACTTGTTTGGTACAATTAAATACTTTATGAGTTGAAACTTTAAACAACCATCACACTCAACTTTAAAAAGCTCATTGAAATAATCAAATGGAATATCAAATATTGAATTATAAAATAATGATTAATTTGGTCCATATTTTCGAAGGTTTTGGGATCCTTTTCCCATTACCAAAGTATAATAATAATAATGAATGAGTTGTATAGCTAGATTGACTGATTTAGTTATCTTTGATTTATTGTTCGCCTAAACAATTCATATAATCAGTATGATCTTTTCACCATTTACATAGACGTTAGATCTAACTCATTTAAAAACTCAAATTTGTAATTGAATTTCACATTTAATTATTTTTTAACATTATATTTTAAGCTGTACCTCATGTGCATGTCTGTTATGGCTTTGCAAGTGGACCGAAAAGAGATATAAATTATCATTTTCCCATTTTTCTTATAACTTTATGGGTGGAACAAAGGAATAGATAAGAGCGCATTTTCAATTTTAACTTTTTTGCGGGTGGTCTGACAGCAGAAGATAGAATAACTTAGTAAGCTTGAAGTATAAATGAATAGTTATATAGAAGGTCCGATAAAAGTGAAGAAGCCCAATGAGAGAGAATAGATAAATAATTTAATTATACAATTTTTAGAGGTGACGGAAGTTGAACTTGTGTCTTCAGACTCTCATACCATGTTAAGAGAACCAACTATAAGCTCATGTTGAAGTTATCATTTATTTTTTAATGTTATACTAGTATTCGATCACATGCGTTGCACGGGTATCATAACAAAAAGTATTGCTCACCCGATTGAAATATAGTATGAAATATATGAATTTTTCTTCACTTCAATAACATATTACAAATCGACATTTTCATCTAATTAGATTAGCGGTGTGAGATGTTTGAATTTGTTTATACAATTCATTGATTTACTACAAATATTTGTTTTTACTTATAAATTGTTTATATATAGATTTGAAACTTGAAATTATGAACACTTAAAATGCAATATAATATTAAATTTAAACAATTTTCTAGTTAAATTTTATCTAACTTAAAGTTCATATGTCCATGAATTAGTTTAATTCATCAATTACATTATATTCATTTGAATTATGAAAACTATATTATTAGAATTATATAATGAATATGTATAGTATAGATTATGTATTTTCAAATTTAACATATTATATTTGATTTCAAATTTGATTGAGTTCTTACTTTAGAAATGATTCAAATCCAAAGCTTATATGTAAATATTATTTGTTAAATTCAATAATTAATTACATTTTATTCATTTGGCTGAATTAGAAAAATTAAACACTAAAAAGTAAGAAAAAGAACTTACAAATAATAAAGTAATGATGTTTATAAGTCTCGCATTGCAAAGATAGTGAAATCATGAAGTGAATAGGTAGTATATGGAACTTGTATAAGAAACCCACATTGAAAAAATTGAAAATTCATTGAAGTTGTAACTCCTATATAAACATACTCTCCTAGATCCTATACATATTAGTTATTGTCATATCTAATGTTAATAATTATTGTTATTAGTTAATAGAGTGACATTTTGTAATTTATAGGAAATGAAAGGTCTCTCAATGGAAGAGATAGAAATGTTAAACTCGGTGATGTGCCATATTCTAGTGTTGCCTCACCAAGTTTAACATACATATGTATGGATTTTATAAACAAATTAGACACAATCATATTTTAATAAATAAAAAATACGAAATTAACATGAAAATCACTCAAATCGAATATCAAAAAACAAAATTATGAATTTTTCTTTGTTTTTATCACATAACATTATAAGGGCATAAACGACTTTTTAATAGTCAAACTTGCTCTTTTTTATGTGCTTATATGCAAAATGAGAAGCTGGATACCCCCAACTTACTTTTTATGCCTAATACGTATGAGCTTATAAGCACTTTTTTAATTTATCAAACATATAACTTAGCCAAAAAAGCCATTTTAATACTTATAAGCATGTTTGACCAGCTTATAAGCCTAAACAAACACTCTCATAGTTGAACCAGCAAAAAAAATTATCTACCAAAAGATGCTAACATATCAACATTTATAACTTGGTTCCTATGGACTAATTTTACAATGCAGCTTAAAAAAAAGTGTTTCAACAAAAGCAGCGGAACATCATACTCGAAATAATAATGTTTATCTCTCTCAAAGAAAGAGTAACCTTGAACCTCACCTCATATCATTAATAAAGAAGCTCGAATCTAAAATGATATTAACTACTTGCCTCAAGATACCTTGGTGGCATTTGCCAAGCAAATATTAAATTTTCTCTCTTTCTCCTTTCTTCCTTTTGGGTAAACACCATATCTCCTCATTTTGTTTGGGCCCATGCAAATAGTAATTGGTAGATTATGGAAATGATAAATTTTGAAGATAGGTTAGGCTAGCTACTACCTAATTTAATTCACATAAAATTAATAATTTATTACTTCAAATCAAATTATAACAACTACGTTAATCTTGAGGTTTCAAGATCAATCCACACATACAAGTCTAACAAAGAAATCAAAGACCTAACTAACTTGTGGAGTTCACAGATCAATCCGTAAACAACAAAAAAATAACTACTAAATTTAACCATATCATGAATAATCAAATTCGAACGCATTAAAATTCTTCGATCCGCCTCCAACTTGAAGACCACGGACAACTAGTCATGATTGCACTACGTGACTTATAATCTACTTACTAATGTTTTATCAAAACAATACACATGCCATATTATAAAAAATAATCTCATAATACATATCATAATAGTGGGTAAGAAATGGAATTAAAAGAAGGGTAAATTTCAAATGGCCTCTATTAACTATAGACTTAAATCCGATGACTCGCTTGTTCCTTTTTTTAAAAAATTACATGACTCCCTTAATCTTTTTCTCCAAATCACACGACTCCTTTGTTCTTTTTTTAGATCACATGACTCCCTTGTTCTTTTTTTCAGATCAAATAACCACCACAACTATGTCATGACTTTTTCATCCGTTAACTTTAACAAAAAATTAACCTCTCTCATCATGTGCATTGCACATGTCATTAAAAATATATTCAAAATACCAATTTTGCCCTTACTTATTTGTTAAATTTTCATGAAGATTTCGGGGCCGAAAACTTCATGTCTTGGAAGATTCCGGCAACAAATATAAAATTAAAAAAATAGTACACATAAGTTATAGTACTTATGCTCTTAACCTTTTTGAAAAGAATTAAAAAATTAAACCGCCCAAAATTAAACATAATATTTATTACTAGAACAAGGGAGTCACGTGATTTGAAAAAAAGAACAAGAGAGTCATGCGATTTGAAAAAAATAACAAGGGAGTCATGTGATCTGAAAAAAATAACAAGAGAGTCACATGATTTGAGAAAAAAGAACAAGAGAGTCATGTGATTTGAAAAAAAAAAAAACAAGGGAGTCATGTGATTTAAGTCAATACTTAGTAGGAGTCATTTGCAATTTACCCTTAAAAGAAAAAGTGGGACTGATGTGGGAGTTGAATGTCTCTTTCCTCCTTTCCCTCAAGTAGTCAGTCATTCGTGGTGCGTTGGGGCTGCGTGAGTGGGAAGATCTTTTGACTTCGATCTCCGCTCAACACATCTGTGAGGGAGAGGTGAGAAATCTTTAACCCTATGACCAAGCTTCGAATGAGAATTAGTCTAAGTATGGTCAAATGGCTTAAAGGTGCTTATCGCGAAAGTATGAGCCTACTCAGAAACCCCATGGTTTAAAAAAAAAATGCAAGTTTATTTATTTATTTTTTTAAAAGATATGTCTTTTAACTTATATGGCATGCGCAAAAGCTTCACTTACATTATATTACAAAAATTGAAATAAAAAACCTCTGTACAATTGTTGAATGTTAAGTTCAAACCAAGTTTTTCTATGACAAGTACAAACAAGTAATCCCTCAAATCACATTTAACTTAGCAACAAAACAACCAACAAAAGTTGCTTCACCAGCAGCTCCAAAAGAGATCAAAATCAAAACTTCCATGCATTAAAATGGCCTTCAAGCTTTGAATCTTTCATGACCAAGACAGAGGTTGAAGGAGATATAAAAACACATGAATCACTGACATGGTAAAAAAATAATAATAATAATAACAAACAAACTAAGTTGAACATGAAAGCTGAAACATACAACCACTTGATCTACATTTGTGAGCTAACATAATCTCATTCTTGTCTGAGATGGTTTACTAGTTAGGCAAGGATGCAGAATTTGGGAGAGCTGTGCCAAGGTCATTGCACAAGCTAGCCCCTCCTTCATGTGTCCTGCTTTCGGCTCTCGGGCTGCTACCTGCACTGCTATTTGAAAGAGAACCGAACGCAGTCTTCTGCAGCACCCCCGTTGGGGATGACCCTAGGGTAGGGCTGTTGTCCCAACCCTCGGTCATGAGGTTAAGGGCGGATGACGAGTTCTTGCTCTCCATTGTGCTGTTCTTGTTGTGCAACACCTCCCCCAGCGGACCTCCCATGGAAGTCTCCCACGAGATTGGAATCCAATTTGCTTGCCTACCGCTGCTTTCGTGTATGCCAACTCCTAATTCCATTTGAATAGGATCAAACTCACGAGACAACCTTAGCGGGGAGAGTGTGACTTTCTCGTGGTAATTAGACGAGGATGTGGACGACAAAAAGCTCGAGGGAGGAGCCATTGGGATTGGGATTGAGATTGAGAGCTGTGTCCTATCCGATTGCATATCAAGATCGGGCCAGGAAATGGTGGCGCGATCAGCTTGGTTCTTAGGCCATTCGTCCATGAACTGGCGCAGGGAATGATGTTGCGCTTTACTGTCTCGGTCACTGAGGTCCTGGGAAGAACCGAAGCTCCTGCAGTTCATCAAGGTAGAGCTCTTGTTTGAAGGGTTGAGGAGGGAGTCCGAGGAGACAAACCCGAACTCATTTCGTGACGACTGCTCAAACGGGTTTTGTAGTTTCTGATTCAAGAATGGATTCTGCTTAGACTTGGCATCAATGGTAGGAGATATCATTGAAAGGGCTGAAGAATCTTGCATCCTGCAAGCAAAATCAAGAGACTCAATTTATTACTTGCCAATGCAAAACCGAATATTGATAAACTTGACTGCAATCTAAAAGCTTGAGAGAACAAAGACAAGTAAGCCCAAACCAAAACAAACAAGATACCATGTAAAGAATCGACCCCAACCCAAAAGTTTAAGCTGATAGATAAAGGGCTCAACATATATATCAAGTTGTGGCGACAAACTTCGCATTCTCTCGATGTGGGATGGTCCTTTACGAATACAGCAAATAAAATCCAATGAATATAACAATTAAGGTCTTAATCTACTTTCTTTCAATTTTACCTGTTGGAAGCTGAAAGATTAGCTGCTGCTGATGCACCAGGCTGCAAGTTATTGAGCTGTTGCTGTGCAATGGCAGCCACCACCGAGGCTGATGAAGAAGAGGCAGCAGGCAACAGCTTTGCAGAGTTGGTGGCGGCGGCGGCATGGCCGGTTTGACCTTCCACAGGCTTTCTTGAACGGTGGCGACCTCTGTTCATGTGCCGCTCACAGTACTTCTGGTCCGCAACCGCGTCCCGGGAGCACCGCCATTTCTTTCCATCGGTCCGACGACACCTCCCGGGCTCAGGATCAGTGTTGCTGGAGAATCCCAGATGGAATGAGCCCCATCCTACTGCACACCAACAATAATGTAAATCATGAAGAACACAACAAATGTAACCTATACTCGAAACTGAGACTTCATGAGAAGCAAGCATTTTAAGTCACTTGCCCCGTGGATAGTTCTGAACGGATGTTTCATTAATCCTTTGGTTATAAACTAATTTGTGCTGATCAAACAGAGTACTCTAATCTTGTGGAAACAAAACAACAAAAGACACTTGATATGCAATTTATGTTTGTAGAAGAGACAACAATGAAACATACATGCATCGGGTCTGAGAAGGCCACCATTAAAGGTAGAGAAGCCAGCAGAAGCAAAAGCTTTTCTGATGGGGATGAGGAGATTGGAAGGTACAGGAACATTTGCAGTGATATATTTGTAGATCAAGGCTTGGTGTTCAAGCTCCATCCATTGAGATGGTGTGAATGGTCCTCTCACTCCTGTCAACATGTTACCACCACTCAAGACTCCTCCACTGCAGTACCCTGAAACAGAACCCAGAAAAAGGAACCCATGAAACAGGAGCTCAACAACAAGCCATTTACATGAAATTCTGTATATAAAAAGTAAAAATAAATAAGTATGGAAGGGGGGTCTGGACCTTCTGGTAGGGCAGGGAAGCAAAAAAACATGTCTGTAACATTTAAGGAGGCTACAACAATCAAGAATTTTTCTTGTCTCAGGTATAACAAGAAAATAGGACACAAACAAACCCAGAAAAAGGTTGGGAACTGAAAATGAATCAAAGACTGGGCCTTTTTCAGTTTTCATTCCCTTGTAGCTCTACCCATCATCTCCTAGCACCTCACAGCTTCATTTCTTCACCTTTTTTGGTTTCTTCTTTTGTGCCCAATAGACAGTACAGTGATGGAAAACACTTGTTAACCATAACCCACATCCCACAAACAGTAGGAAAGGGATTATTTTGTTGTTTTTTTTTAAACAACTTTTTAGTGACAAGACTCAAAGCAGAGAGCACTTGTAGATTTAAATGAGAAGACCAACCAATAACAATAACAACCCAAAGCACTGAGTCCATGCAAATTTGCAACAAGCAAGAGTCTTTATTTAACTAACCTGTGCTGCTACTGCTCCTACTGTAAGCAGAAAATGGGTGAGGATAGTAATTGGGGAAGGTAGCATTTTGGTGCTCTGATTTGGGACTAGAGAAGCTCAGCATTTGCTGCTGATGGTGGCCATCAGAAGAAAAGAGAGAAGTATTAGATCTCAGCAGCATTGCTTTAGAAGCAGAGTCGTTAGTGTTGTTGTTGCTGTCATGAACAGTTCTTGGCAGCTTTGAGCTCCTCCAGTCATCTTCATCAATAGTTGAAGCTCCAGATGTTTCTTGCTTGAGAAACCCAGATCTGTGCCGTTTATGGTGGTTTGTTAGAGGATCTGAGGAAGGACAAGAAGCAAAAGTAGAAGCAGAGTACTGTGAAGAACCAGCCCACCTATCCAAACCCACAGCCACTCCAAAATCCATATCCTTCCCAAAAGGACCAAGAACTACAAGTAATGAAGTGTTAGTGATGGAGGGTCATTAGACAAAAAGAGGGAAGCTTCAAGATGCATATTAATGGCTGTGTTGGTCTTGGAGTGGACTGTGAGCTGACATAGATTTCTCTTCTTGTTCTTGTCTTGTTTTGGTTTTTGAGCTGAGAGAAAGAGAGAGAGAGAGATTGAAACCAGGGAGTGATTTTTGGGAGTGTGTTGTGTTGAGAGAAGAGAGAAGAGAGAAGAATAGTAAAATAAATAGAGGGGAAAACAGAGAGATTAGAGGAATAAGAAAGTGAAGTGACTGGACAATGTTTGCTTTGCTCTCAGTAACAACTCCTTTATATCTCCTGGTTCTTCTGGTTCTGGACATGCTATTGCTTACTAAACAACTTGTGTCTATTTTCCTTTTAAATGTTTCTTTTACAAGTGAAGTCTTTTGGAATAAAAAACGTATGTTTTACGTGTCTTTATTTTATGTGTAGTACATGTGCAAGCGCGTCAATGATAACATGTAATCAGACTAATTGAAACTTGTATCTGACATATATAGTTACAAACATATTGCGGTTTGTAACTACTATATTTTTATATCAAAATATGCGTCAATGATAACTTGTAACCAAACCAATTGTAATTTGTAATTAAAATGCATATGAAATAAGAGACATGCGCCAATTCATTTCCGAATAGGGATATTAAGCTTTCATTATTCTATCTCTAGCATTTTTTCCCCATCAAAATTTATTATTACTCAATTACACATAATAATTACTCACTCCGTCCCAAAATGAGTGTCTTGTTTGTCTAATTTTTTTGTCCCAAAATGAGTGTCTTGTTTTTATTTTTATGTTATTATATTAGTGTTCTTCACATATTACCCTTATCACTTATGCACATGGGTGCACATGGAAAAAGTGAAGGTTATATTGGAAACACACTAAATTATCTTGTAATTCTTAATTTTTGCAACAAATAGAAACAAGACACTCATTTTAGGACGGAGAGTATAACTTTTCTTAAAATAAATAACTATTCAAGAGGTTCTTGCACTTTTTCCCAAAACCCTTCCCTTTCCTATTCAGTCGACTGATTGAATTCAATCGATAAAAACCACGTTTAATTGAAGAATCACTTGCACAACTTTAAAGTAAATGACTTGATTTGGTTTCTCAAATTTTATGTTTTGATCTATAGATTTTCAAACACAACCTTTAGAGTTTATAAAAAAATATGATGGACCAAATTTGATTAGTATTTAAAAGTTCAATGATTTATTTTTGGTCAAATAAAAGTTTAAGAACTTTAATTTACTTATGTAGTTAGTTGACTGGAGGTAGTTGCACTGAGTGAAAAATGTATTTTGAATTATCAGTGACTAGAAGATTGTTGTATGTGTGGAGACTAAGGAAAATATGATCAAAGTGTAAAATTGATTCGGTCACTAGAGAGTTACAATAATGTGCGCCGCATTTGAATGATCGTACAAATGCATAGTGAGATTATTTCCTTAAATCTCCGAAAATCATCAATACAATCTTTCAAGTACAATTTTTAAGCGTAAACAACTAAGCTGAATCACTCGTTTGTTTTTTATTTTATTATTTATCATTTTCTTATATACAACGAAAGATTGAAACTGTTTGATTGTCAAAAGAAAAGTGAGAACATATTTGTAACACCTTTATTTTGATTCACATTAGTCACAACGAAGATGTATGTTTCTTTAAAATTGTTATGGATAATTATAATAACTCTTGCATTGTTGACTCTGAATCACAGTTCAATCAAAGTTGTAGAGTAGAGTACCTAACTCCCACATGTGTTACTTGATGATATTTTTGTTTGTTACTTAAATTGTTTAGTGGGGCCCAAACACAATAACATATATGCATTTTCATCACTCAACCAGAGTAATATGGCTTATTTCATTTATAGCTAGTTATTGTAACAAGTATCCTGCTAATTCGACAATTTGTTAGTTTCACGATGCTATTGGCGGAGGCAGGATGATCGTAGCAGACAATAACTCATGTTGATCTCTTGAAACTTCATTACATTTAAATAAAATTTAATAATTTCAACAAAAATGTTGTCTCTTAACTTAATAAGAAGGGTGTATGGTAGTGGTACTAGAATTAATGTGGTAAGAAATGAGTGAAAGTTGGGAAGAAAAAGATGCAAAGACAAAAAGGAGGGGAGGTAGTGTTTGAGAAAAAGCATGCATGATGTATCCTTGTCAAGCTCAAGGTGGGAGGCAATGGCATATTGGCAATTTTATGTTCAACAATCAACACTACTAGTACTAGCTAGAGAAGTTTGAGATGGAAAATGAAAATGAAAATGAAAATGAAAAAAGAAGAGAAAATGATAGCTGGAAAATGGAGATAGATAGATGTACAATGTACCCAAAAAGTGAAAGATTGCAAGTAGACCCAACTTGACTAATACTGGATTGGATTGATGGGTAAAGGACAAGCCAGCCATGAACACATACACAAGAAACTCACTTGCTGCTACTGCTATTTCTTACAGCTATCTTAGCTGTAAGTAATATTATTATACAGTATATTATTTATATATAACAATATTAATGCATGCATGTATAAAGACAATTCCATGATTTTGCAATAAAAAGGCAAAAATATATGAACAAAACAGCAACACAGTTAAAAAAAAAACGAGAAGGAAACTAGTTTATAGAATATTTGTTTGATTCTGATGATATCATCTATAAAATGATGGTGTTGTTTTGGACGTTGACGTTGACGTTGACGTTGACGTGTCAGCACAGGGTGTGGTGGTTATGGCACCACATAACATAACATCGGGTCCTCTCTCGTTAATATTAAAAGATGAATCTCATTATGGGTTCACCACACCTCCTCCTTCACTTTCTACATTCAATTTCGATCATACAAACTCAATATATATAACAAGAGAGATGAGAGGTATGAATGAGGTGATTCTATAACACTTTTTCTTGTGAGATGAATATGTTTTTTTTTTTTTTTTCATTTCCACCGTGGGTTTCTGAGCGGGTTTGCACATTTGCGGTTGACACCTTTAAATCGTTTTATCATACCCAGACTAATTCTCATTCGATGTTTGTTCATAGTTGAAATATTCACCTCTAACTGTGGGTGTATAGAGCGGGATTCAAAAGCAAGCGTTCTTCACACTCACTTAATTTGTATTGTCAAATGCGTCACTATCTTTAAGTAGATGAATATGTAAAAATTTGGTCAATGATCGCGTTACAAAGAAAAGGTGTGTTTTTTTTTTTTATGTTTGAGGACCCAAAGCCTGGCTCAATGATCCATAAAGAACAAGAACCCAAATTTTTAGCATGATCGACTCATATATGTGAGTTTTTTTTTTATCGGAAATAACATTGTATATATTATCTCCATCAGGCCAAGGCACGATGGTGG
>JAYMTA010005524.1:0-11331 GCA_036897625.1 Pelargonium cotyledonis | reverse complement strand
ACTCAAGAAATATATTTACGGGCTTAAGCAAGCTTCTCGTCAATGGTATCAAAAGTTTCATCAAGTTGTTCTTTCTTTTGGTTTTGAAGTGAACAACGTTGAAGACTGTGTATACCATAAGTTTAGTGGGAGTAAATTTATCTTTCTGGTCTTGTACGTCGATGATATATTGCTTGCATGCAATGATATTGAGCTTCTTCGAGAAACCAAAAAATTTCTATCAAAACAATTTGAGATGAAAGATCTTGGTGATGCATCCTTTGTATTAGGAATCCAAATTTATCGTGACCGATCATGTGGAATTCTTGGATTATCTCAAAAATGGTACATTGAAAAGGTATTGCAACGTTTTGGCATGCAAAATTGTAGGCCACATGACACTCCTGTGTCTAAAGGAGACAAATTTAGTCTTAATCAGTGTCCTAAGACTAAATTTGATTCCATGTTTATAGAGAATATCCCTTACGCATCAACTGTAGGTAGTCTCATGTATGCACAAGTTTGCACCAGTCTTGACCTTGCATTTATAGTGGGAATGTTAGGCAGATACTAGAACAATCCGGGAAAAGAACATTGGGTTGTAGCTATGAGAGTCTTCAGATATCTTCAAAAGACCAAAGATTATATGCTCACATATAGAAGATCGGATAAACTAGAGATCGTTGGATATTCGGACTCCGACTTTGCTGGATGCCAAGATAATCGTAAATCAACATTTGGTTATGTCTTCTTGCTAGGTGGAGGAGCCATATCGTGGAAGAGTTCTAAACGATCACTTATTGCTTCTTTAACTATGGAGGCTGAATTTGTTGCTTGTTATGAGGCATCTAATCATGCAAAATGGCTGCGTAATTTTACTATGGGATTGCGTATCATTGATAGCATAGAAAAACCACTAAAACTATATTGTGACAATAGAGTAGCAGTTCTATATTCTAACAACAATAGGAGCTCTTCTAGGTCTAAGTACATAGACATCAAGGTCCAAGTTGTAAAAGAAAGAGTTCAGAATGAATTGATTAGTGTTGACCTTATAGGAACAAACTCCATGGTCGCGGATCCGCTCACTAAGGCATTGACACCCATAGCTTTTCATGACCATATAACTAGTATGGTTGTTATTAGTAGTGACACTATTTAATCAGTGTTGCATTATGTGTGTCTAGTGTTGCATTATGTTTATTTATTTATTGATTATTGTATTTGATATCATAATACATTCAAATTTATATTAATGAAAGTATTCATTTTATTTATACTCTTTGAACTCCAATCTCATTTGATTTAAAGTTGGATCATTTGAAAATAGGCATGTGTAGATCACTTTACATGTAATTTTCATGCTACACTTTCACACTTTCACACTTAATCTATGTTATTTAATTAAGTTTGTGCATATGAGCATTGTGAGTTTAGTTGCACTAAGACAACGACAACTCCTTTGGTTCTTGTATTGATGAGGCTAATGGATAAGATTGGTTTACATGACTAATTTAATTTTCTGTGCGCACATATAAAGTTGTTATTGGTAATATATATGTACAATTGAAGGTTTTCTATATGAACACATGTTTATGTAGTTCAAGTGGGAGATTGTTGGAATTTGAACTTTATAACACGTGTATGCATACGTGTATGCATTAGCATATGCATTAAGACATGTAGACGTACATGTATTGCATTAATAATTGTATATTATACATTAACATATAGTTTAGGGACCTATTTGTAAAGATCTAATTATATTTATGGTCCTAGTCATATAAAATAAAGTATGGGGGTTAAAATATAAAGTGTAGAATTTCTAGGGTGTTAATTGCTAATATATGATGAGCTTAGTGGTAATTTCACCCATTCAGTTACACTACGTAAAGGGGTGTGATCCATGAACGATGTATCGCTTCACTTTCCATAAATTGGTCATTCTCTCAGAATTCTGCACCCATCTCAAAATTCCAGTGAGTCAAAAGTGTGATACGATTTTTCAGAAGATTCTCAAACCTGGATTCAAGTCAGCAAACTCATGGAGTCAGGTACGCTTCCGATTTCTATCATTCATCTCATTCTCAAGTAAATTCTGGGCAAGTTTGATTCATGAATAAGTATGATTTTACTGTTAATTTTCATCACAGTCTCTATTCCAGTGGTTCCATCATTACCAACAAACTGATTAGTTGGCTCAATGGCCACTGCAACATTACCAGGTGCTTGAACTTCAATTGGGATTTCTTTGTTGTTGATCAAATTGGTATCTACAACATCTTCTTCATTAGTTCTATCATTACCAACATGCTCAGATTGCATTGTTGGTTCAAAGACCAATGTAGTAGTAGGAATGTATTTTTGATTAGTAGCCTCTGTAACTTGAGTTCCATGAGTTGCTTTGTCAACACCACTATCCACCAAACCTTCCTTCTCACTTGCAGTAAGGATTTGCTTTTGAACCCCAACCTCATGAAGAGTTGGAAAGTCTTTATTGGCCACTTGAGATTATGCCAAGAGAGGCACTTGCTGGACTCCACTGGTCTCCACAATGGGAGCCAAATTTTGCTGCTCTTTGGATCTATTAGTTGAGACCAATTTAGAAGCCAAAACTGGTGCAGTACTTCTCAAAATAGAAGTGTCCTGATTCGCCACAATAATAGAATTTGCCAAGGCATTAGAGTCCTTGAGAGCAACAGTTTGCTCATGTATAAGAAACTCGTTTTGCCTTTCCTCACTACCTTGACCGTGAGTTTTAGGAGCAGTAACAGGAGCAGCACTTTTAATAATTCCTTGCTTACTAACCTGTCTCTGAATGTTGCTGAGAGCCTTCTCCATAGGAATAGTAGCATGTATAGATTATACACAAAAAATCAAAAGTAAAACCGACTAATGACAAGGTGACACATAGCTCACCAAGACAAATACTGACATGTGGACGAGACCAATTTTGAGTCAAAGAATTAATTCGGTCTCGGGTCGGGTTAGAATTGTAACCATATTTTGGGACAAGAAGACAAGAACACTCTTTAAGATAAAAAAATGAGGCAAGTGGACACAAAGAAGCCACAATTCAAGTGGTAAGAGTGGGCTCATCTCAACCTAAATATCTAAGGTTCAAATTTCGTTATGCACAAATAGAGTAACATTTTTACTTCCATTTTTGGAGTGGTGGGACCTAGAAAAAGGAATTCCCACAAAAAGGTAGGGGACACTTCTTCATTCTTGAACTTGGAGAATACAAGAACCTCCCAACCGTTCTTCGTGTTCTTCGTTTACCTTTAAACGTTCTTCAAGCATATTCAAACATTCTTCGAAAATTTACAAATCCTACCCTATTAGTATTAAAACGGGTGAGAATGCATATGAGATTAATACCTCACCACTTTTATGCTAATGGAGAATTTTTAGAATTTTGAGTTTTTTTTGTTTAATTAAAAAAATATATCTATTAGCTAATACTATTAATTTATTAGTATTCACTATAAAATTAGTAAAACTATAAAAATACACACACACACATATATACCAAGTATTGTAGTTGGTATAAACATGTGTATATATACCAACTACAAACTACAATAAAAAACCACCTACACCCCACTCAAGTACCCACTCACACCCACACCCACACCCACACCCACATCCACTTTCAAGTAACCGTCCATAACTACATACTCACATCATCTATTCTCAAAATACACTCTCTATTCTCATATCCACCCAAGATCCCTCTTACCACTAACTCACACAGAAATAACCAAACAACCATTACCACCACTAAGTAACCAACCACCCATTACCACCATGCACTATCGAATATGGTTAATATAACTTCCTTTAACCCCCATGATTATTATACTACAATCCACGTACCACTAACCACCTCATCTACATTATAATCTCTAACTACCTTTTTAAGATTACTATTTATTCTCATATCTTATACTTCCATAGTTCAATTCATTGACACAACTCTTTTGCTACTTTTTGGCACATTTGTCTTGGCGGGCACAAGTTGGTCTTCCAAAATAACTCGAATCCCCACAAGAAGGTTTATTCAAAATCCGCAGCATGATGTTCAACCTCATCTCAGTCTTCTTCCCTCTCTAGGTTGGCCTCTTGAGCTTCGACTTATGGTGCTTTGACCCAATCACTTTTATTTTATCCATATAATTTTTTGTTTCTTTTGCCCATCGGCTTTTGTACCTTTCATCCTATTTTTTGGGATGTTAATAAAAAAAAGTATCAATTGCCGATCAAAACTGAAAATAAAATTGTTCTGCTATATTCGGCAGAAGAATTTACTATGGAGCTAAGAAATTGAGGCCTCACCGTCTTACAATGTGTTATGTGGTGTTCGAAAGGAATGTGGTAGCTCATACAGTGTTTGTGGAATTGTTGAATGTTATATCTTATAATTACTTTTTTTAGCTATATCTTATAATTACTTTTTTTTGGCTATATCTTATAATTACTTGGTATTCAATATATCTAAATATAAGTTTAGGTGTTCTAAATTTTTTCTTTTCAATTCTACCATTTGAAACTCATGAATTATTTTGTTGAGTAACTTTTTGTAGAGAATTTTACAAAGTAAGTATGCAACTATGCAAATGTAATTAGTAGTTAAAATGTTATCTTTAACATTCCATAAATGTAATTAGTTTCTTATAAGTAAAGTATCTATTTTATTCGGGACATCATTAATTGACATTCACAAGAAAAAAATCACCATGTATTTCTTTGAAATTTCCACATAAAATAATATAATGAATCATTTTGTTGTTGTCATTCCTTTCAAAGCAATTTTTTAGTAATCTCTCGTCACTTTATTTGAAGTATATAGTTTATGTGTCCAATATTTTGGTTGATACATTTTATTCACATATTGTGATTTGAGTTAGTGAAACAATATCATTTCTATCTTCACAATGTTTTCTCTAATGTCCCTTTCGTTATTTTGGAATATGCTTTATTAGTTTTTTTTTTTTGAGGATGTTAGTTATTTTTTATTATTATTGTACTTACTCGTGCATTGCACGAGGGCTTTACCTAGTAGAGTAATATTTTTACTCACATTTTTGGAGTGGGACCCACCATGAACTTCCAATCAATTAGACGCCGCCACATCATCAGGTAAGTTGGGACCTAGAAAAAGGAATTCCTACAAAAAGGTAGGGGACATTTCTTCATTCTTGAACTTGGAGAACACGAAAACCTCTCAACCGTTCTTCGTGTTCTTCGTTGACCTTCAAACATTCTTCAAGCATATTCGAACGTTTTTCGAAAAGCTTCGAATCTTCAAAGTTATAATTACATACTTGCGTTGAGATCCTGATTCTCACACCGGAGGCCAAAGGCGGTCCCCCGGACACACATCCGGGACTCTGCGTAATGGTGCATTCATGTGTCAGGGACACAAGACCTCGACAACGAGACCAGGAGGTCACGAGAACATGAGACCACAAGGCTAGGAGATTCAGACACAAGGTCACGAGGCCACGAGACCACGTCATCCAGATCACAAGACCATGAGATCGAGATCACGAGACAAGATCACAAGACTTCGTCTAGATGATCTAGACACGAGACCACGAGACAAGATCACAAGACTTCGTTAAGAAGATCCAGACACGAGACCACGAGATAGGATTACAAGACTTCGTCCAGAAGATCCATAGACGAGGCATGATCACAAGACTTCGAGATCACAAGGCTTCAAGATCACAAGACGCCACATACTGAATTTCAAGACGTCAACTATCAAATCTCAAGACCTCATCAGCCACCAGAGTCCTAAGACACCAACGAATCGAGCCAGAAACTCAAGACTCCAATAAAGCGCGCCAGAAATCTAAGACTCCAACGAACTGAATTATAGACCCAAGACTCTAGCCAAGAGAGCCGAAGACCTAAGACTACAACCAAGAGAGCCGAAGACCCAAGACTACAACCACGAGAACTAGAGACCCAAGACTCCATCCACGATATCTATAGACCCAAGGCTTCAACCAAGATATATAGAGACACAAGGCTTTAACCTGAAGATCCAGACCCGAGTTCCCTCACCAATAAGATCTCAAATCCAACACCTATCGCGTCATCAGATTGCCATGCGGAAGAGTCACGTGACGGACACGACATCATCCCAGCACAATATTCGGTCCAGATTTTTAGAGTCGAACCACAATTGCCATATTTGTTATGAAACAAATTTCTCAGGTGGAGAGAAAAATAGTTAGTATAAATTATATTATATGTATACTTATCATGTTATTATCCTCATTGGTTCGAAAGTGCTCATATAATATTTTACATATGTGATATATAATTGTTAGACACAATTATTGATCTATATTGAGCAAATTATTATATTATATATGTTAACTGCAAATGATCCAATAGGACAATATTTATTATATGTCCATGGCACGCCTGAAGCTTGGTAGACCAATTGATTCCAATTATTATTTAAAGAATAATGAAACATCTATTTATGATGATGGCTAAATTGAGGAGACATATGTTCATGAATAGACATATTTAATTGTTAAGCTCCAGTAGTAGCTCAGGTACCTAATGATAGTTAAAATACTATTTTCTTATATATGTCATTATGAACAATCTGATGGAATCGATACGTGATGTGCTTAAATATTAAAAAAATGCCTAAAAACACTAGTCGAGATGTCACTTCGTCAAGGTAGTGGTGTAGAGTATTCATGGTGTCAAGTCTAATGGGTTAACGTCGTCAGGATGGTCGAGTTTTGGAGCGCAAGCAAGCTTCAGGTTTCCAAATTCAAATCTGTGAGCGGGAGACGAGTGACTGTTCTTGCAAAATGAACACACCAAAGAATGATGAGAACCAGGGTGATTTTGAGACACCGCCTCGGGCGTGAAAATAAGATCTTTTACCAGAATTCACTAAGAAAAACATAAGAGCTTGGGGAAAGGTCCCAAGAGGATTAACTCGACTTGAGAGCCTAGAGGGAAAGAATGGATCTGGGAATCAGAATCAAGACTTAGGACTCAGATTAGGGATTAGGAATCAGGGTTAGAGTCCTCTCTCTCTTACCTAAGAGAAGGTATTTATAGATCTTACCATAAGGTACGTGTCGTTGTCTGGCAAGGTCATGCTTTTTGGACCACATGTGGGGTCCACGTCACGGGGTCACATCCTTGGGTCCCCGGTATTGGGGTCCAAGATGCCCGATCCTCTTGCCCTGTATGCCTTGTACCAAGCCCATGTCGATCGTGGGGAGCTTCCAATCGATGCGCATGCTGCTTGCTCGGCCCCCTAGCTCGGGAAGGACATCCGTGGGTGAGGCCTCAATTAGGCGACCTGGGTCCTTTTGTCTTGGGGCCTTGGGAATATATGTCAGGGACTTTAGATCTCTCTTTCTCATTTAGGGGAGGTAATGATCAGCTTGAGATCTTTGGGACCCACTCTCGGGGCCTGGTCCTCAAGCCTGACCTTTTGACCCTCTAGGTACTTGGGGAAGCGCTATGGCTAACCCCCCCCCCTCCCGACCCCTCTTCACAATTACCCGATCCATTAGTGACATGGCACCTAGTTGCCACGTGGCTGGCTCTAATTGACTAATCAATCTTGTGATTTTTTAGGTAGCATTAGTTTCCCCCTTACTCCGAGTAATAGTGATTTAACAGTGTTGCTCGGAGTGAACATGTTGTTCTTCAAGATGAGCTTTCTGATTGCGGCGGACTCAAGAAACTTTGATCATGATCGGACCCGCAAATTCTAGCTTCCATTCGTACGTCATTGTCGCGTGACCCGGTTCGCGGAGCATTGTTGTGGAGGAAAAGTCATGTGTCGGCTCTGAAGGTACGGGAACAAAAGAAGTCACATGTCTGGGAGCAGCCACATGAGCAAACTTAGCGTGCAAACTCGTGAGTGGGGTCTCGTGAAAAAAGATTTGCTTAGGTGATCGTATCTTTTTGGAGACGCATGCGAGAGCTGACACGTGGCGGATAAGGCTTCTGTCCATTCGCTTTCAGACATTTGACCTTCTTTGACTGCTTTTGAATTACAAACTTGATCTCTCTGACTTGTTGAGTTGTCATCACAGGATTGGAGAAGAAGTGGGTTGTACTGTATTTTGAGGAGTACTAAATCGAAGCCTCGTATCAACCATTTGAACTTCCTACCAACCCTCAATTTTCTTCGTCTATAAAACCCTACTCTTCCTTCCTTTTTACTCTTCACGTTTTCCAGAAGGTTTTGTCACCGAGAGAAAGAGAGAGAGAGAGAGAGAGAGAGAGAGAGCTTTTATGATCTTGTCTTCAAATAGTTCTTGTATCTATTTCATTGTTCTTCTCCTGTTTGTCATTTTTGCCTCCTATCTTGTTACCGCCGAGTGGTTCGTTCCTTCTTCTTTTGCTTTGCTTGGTCAAATTCTGGCTTTGATCTTCTTTTCCCTGGTTCTTTTGTCTTTGTATTACTCTTCACTTTCCCTCATTGGGTCAAAGTTAGGGTTTTTTGCCAATAAGTTTGATCCTCTCTTTTGGCGGGAAATTTTTTGGCGAGTCCGTCAACCCTATTAGCTTAGGGATTTCTTTCTTCGACCTTTGGAGGTCTCGTATATGAGGTTGCCGTTGTCTGGATCTTTGTCTTTGTGTCTGAGGAGTCCGTGAAAGGCTTTGTTCAAAGAGTTTCAGGGGTTCTCTTCAAGAAAGCCTTCTCGCTTTAAGTGCGGACCTTCCGCAGTTTATGTATAATGTATTCTAAAATTACTCATCAAATTCTTCACAAATCACATCAATCTTAATTTTCAGTTTTTTTATATATGTAGGGGTGTATATATATATATGTACACCTATGCCCTAACTAGTCGGAGATCTAGGTCATCCTCTTTCATTTGGGTAAGTTCGAGTGTGGTCAAAATAAACACCCCGAAATATGCATTTTCTCATTAAAACAATGGTAAATTAATTACAAAAACACCCCTTGTACTTGTCACTTCCCGCACTATGTACCCTTGAACTATAATTCTCGACTTTATACTACTCTATAGTATGCAAGACTCATTCTGTAATGAGTTTTGTGTTTCCAGATCTCTTGGGCTGCCTATTTTTTAAAGTTACTCCCTACACTTTGATTTTAGTTGTTTCGAACTCTGGACTGCAATATTTTATTATTTTCACCTAATTTACTTGTTGTAGCCGGTAGCCATATGCCACGTCACAGACTATGTCATGTTAGTATGCCACGTCACAAAAATGACCACGTCACCACGCCACGTCACACGTCAACATGTCAAATGGAACACTGCGTTTTGATAATAAAATTATCCCTTTAATTAGGGCTTTGTTTCCTTCACGACATACCCTCTTCTCATTTCTTCGATTTTGCTTCTTCGATTTTTTCTTTGTCCATTAATGTATTCCTACAGCTCCTGTAAGCCTACTCTGTCAATTAACTCATATGAGTTGGAACAACGTTGCAATTGTGGCTTGAGAGTTAAGGCTCGAATCTCAAAAACAATGAAAAATCCAGGACAACCTTTCTATGGTTGTTCTAATTATGGGGTAAGTGTTTGTGTTGTAGTTGCTTCAATCTCATAAATTCCTTTTGCCTTAGGGCTTCATATTGATTTTTTTTTTGTTTGGGATAAATATTTTTTTAGTACCCAATCTTTGCAATCATACCCAATTTAGTACCTACATTTTTATTTTACCCAATTTAATATCTACACTTTTATTTTATACTCAATTTGGTACCCACACTTTTATTTTCAACCCAAATGAGTACCCGCCATCAGATTCCGTTAGTTCAACCGTTAAGTATCGCCTACGTGGAGGATATACTGCCTCACTAGAAAAAAAAATGATGACGTGGAGCCTGACGTGTACGGTTGGCTGCTTATGGGTAAGTTTTTTGCTGATTAGTGCTTAGTTGGATAATTTTTTATGCTTAGTTAGATAATTGGATGAGTTGGAATTTAAATATACAAAAACAAAACAAAAAAATAAATAACAAAACCAAACAAAAATTGATGCTTCGTGTTCTTCTTCTTCTTCTTCTATGTTTTTGCTTTAGTATTTCCTGAAACATTCAACGTACACATCAAAATTAACAGATCAAACTATGTCAAAATCTTTCAAAACGAACAAAATTAATGGTGAAATTTACATATTAAACATCAACAATCCAAAATTTACAGTTAAATTTACATATCAATCATTACAAAATCAAATGGGATTTTTTTCTGTTAACAAATCTGGAAGAAAAAGATGGTGGCAGTGCACCGGTAGTGGCGGCAAAGAACGTGGAGGCAGAGATGGTGTCTCGCTCTTTTTGTTCAACGGCGACAACGTGTCATGCTGGTGATTGGAGATGGACGACGATGGAGATGTGAGTGGTGCGGCATGGGCTCGCACTCGCTCTGGAAAGTCAGATCTGACTATTCCAATGGCCTTCACGGCTGGGTCTGGTGGTGAAATGATAACTCGCATTTTATACTAGTTATTCGACCTTAAATTATGCATATTTGTCCTATTTTGCCCCTGTCCTAGTGCTCTTTTTGCCCTTAAAGAGTGCTAAATGCCCAAAAGTTGTCTAATGTCGTCTTGTGTTGTGCATTTATTCACTTTGGTAGAATTTAATGATTTTAGCTCATATTTAGGTCAAATTGTGCTATTTAATCCTTGTTTTAGTGCTTCAATGACTTCTCAGGTTTAGAGCATGGATTAGAAGCACGAAAGAGCCGAAAAAGACCAAAGTGGAAGTCTGGAAGAGCAGCCAAGCTGGCGTTGCGGTGCCGAACTTGGCGTCGTACTTTATAGAATGGTATATTATTTGAGTCCCAGCCGGTGCCGCTCTTAACGCCGCGGCGCCCAGCTCCTGTTTTTCCACGCCATTTTCAAGTCAATTCCATGTCATCTCCTCGTCAGCAAGTCAGCTCCAAGTCTCATGTCACGTCATTCATTTCGAAATTAAAAAAGTAGTCAAAAGAATCCAAGAAATACTCCGATCAAAGAGTCCCATCTTGGTCCCCCTGTGCATGGTGCCGCGGCGCTGGCTCTGACGTTGTGGTGCTCGCTAATGCCTGAAGCTTATAGATACATCATCTTTTCATGGTTCAAGGGTTGGCTCTTGGGTGCGGTTTTAGTTCTCTTTGGTGCATTTTCCAGAAGTGTTTTTCCATCTATATCAGGTTAGAGTTGTTGAACTTTATTTCTTTCCTCCATCAAAACATCTTTCAATTATTAGTTGCTTAAATTAGTTTGTGAAAGCTTGTTATTACTCTTTGTGACTCTGTTTCATTTAAGAGAATACATTTGCTGGATTAGCATTTTAATTATATATTGATGTTTCCAACTTGAAAT
>JAYMTA010005523.1:0-11333 GCA_036897625.1 Pelargonium cotyledonis | reverse complement strand
CAAAAAAATATATGGGGGGTTAGATGACTAATTGTTTCTAATTTGTGGCTATATGTCTAATTTTTTGTTTCAATTGGGCCAAAAGGCCAAAAAACCCATTATGTTACCTCTGTTTTGTGACACCAATGTCTTAACTTTAAGCTTCATATTATTGTTGATATATGTGTCAGTTCATATTTCATTAATATGGAACTAAATGTAGTCTCTATCTTGATGATCTGATGTGCCCATTTGGAGTAGGTTCTTGATTGCGCTTAGCTGAGGTTGTCATTCATTTTTGCACTGGTTCTGGCTGGCGCTGGAGACAGACTTGAGTGCAGTTAGGGGTTTTGTTTGGGTTCAGATAAGATGGATCTGACATGGTTGGGTGCCATTTTAGTTGGGGCAGGCTGCCTTGCTTTGGGATACTTCATTGGTATTCGTCGCCGTTCTGGCCTCGTTGTCTCGGCCAGAGTAGCGAATGACAGTTCTCATAATAGTGGAAGCAAGAAAAATAACGGCAAAGAACCCCTTGAGATTGAAAAGCTTGCAGACATTTTAGAAGATTTTAAGATGGTCGCTCTCTCTTGCTCTCTTGCACATACATTGAGTTTAAGGTGTCAAAATGACGTTTTCTATGCTTTGTTCTTAACCTTTTCGTGCAGGTTTTGGTTGTCAGGAATGATCTAAAGATGGGTAAAGGAAAAATTGCCGCCCAATGCAGGTATCTCAATCTCTGACATTTTTGGTACATTCACTTACAGAAGTGTATTTTGCAAGCAATCCCCAAGAAGTTGATAACTTGAGTTATGACTTGTCAAGTTAAGTCATTTGATCATAAGACTATTACAAATAGATTTTTTAGGCACTAAGAATTTAATGATATGATTTTGTGGTGAGGTCGTGATGTGTTTTCTTTAGAAATCAGCTACTCTTATGCTCAATTAATCAAAGTGAAGAGATAGCCTAATGGAGCTGTCGATACAATTATTAGGGGTAACAGATTGTGCTGATAACGGCTGGCTTTGGACTTAAGAAGACATGTTGGCTTTGGACTTTTTTCACCAAATCATACAAGAACTTGCTAGTAGGTTTCTAGGTTTCCACTTGCAAATACAGATGGTAAAAACACCACTGGATTTGGGTCTTCTAATTAATTCGTTATCATTACAATTTCTTTGGAGTTGAGCCAATTAAGATAATAACATGTCTACTTCATATTTCTGCAATACTTGATTCACTGAACAACATACTTCCATCTTTCACGCTTGGTCAATTGTCATGTTACTTTCTTAATGTGTATTAGATGGCATTATTTCCAATTCATGATGCAAATCCTTATTTTCGTTGGTCAGTCATGCAACTTTGGGTCTCTACAAAAAACTCCTTCATCGGGCTCCAAACGCTTTACAAAGGTATGGTGCATTATAGTTTGTGTTTTGTGTAAGTTCTAATGCACTAACATATTTTTTTTACTTAGCTGTTTTCTTGACTGCATTCTTCAAAGTGCAGGTGGGAGATGTGTGCACAGCCTAAGGTGGTTGTGAAAATTGAGAGTGAGGAAGACATGTTCGTTTTACAGGTGAGCATGGCGAAAAACTATTCTCGGTGGTATATAAACTAATGTTGTGCTTTCACACATCATATGTAATACTATTGAGCTATGTTTAGGTTGATAAATGGATGCAAACTTTGTAAATGATGGGCTAAATAAAATCTCTTAATGCATGAGCCATGCAATTAAAGTATGAGGCTGTGGTAGGTAATTTTCTTTTCCTACTTTAACTCTTGAATCTCAAAAATCTATGGAGACTTGTAATATTACAGTTTTTTTTTTCTTTTTCTTTCTTTCTTTTGAGTCTGTGACTTTCTTCCAGAGTAAATGATAGACACCTAGAGTTGACTTAGAAGCAAAAGGTCAAATTTCATTTTTTATGGAATAAATTCGATGGAGCTTAAGTATGGATTTTGGTACATGCCTCATGAAGCTACAATGACAATCGTTTTCAATATGACAGGAAAGAGGAAAATCACTTAAGCTACCAACTCATATCACAATTGACGCTGGGAGAACACAGATTGCACCAAGTGAGTCATAATTAATTTAACATCTCTAGTCAAGTCTGGTTGTGTTTTCTTTAAGAACTGTGTAAATTAGGTTTGTTTATTTCATTGAGATCAAGCGATGTTTTTGTGGATGATTATGTTTTGTAATTTGGTTGCTTCCCTGAGATGCACTTCTTGAAACTATCCTTTGCAAGTACTCAATCCAAATTCATAATTCATTCCGCGAATACTGTGTTTGAACTGCTTGTTCGGCTCTCTATCCTATCTATTTCATATTTACGACATAAAATTACATTCTCGGTTGCCTCTCTGATAAATCTTTTCATCTCTCTATCAGATTCAAGGACAGTGATGGCAATACTCGGTAAGTTTCTCTTTTGCTATACCTAGGACCTGTTATAGAGAACAATGAGCAAAACATTGGTTTTACTGATAACTTGACTATCATATGGTACCGAGGCATTGTTATTGAACTCTAGTTCTGTCTCATTTGTGCGTAGAAAGAGAAAGTGAAATCTTTCTGTCCTATTTTTTACATCAAATATACATGTATTTATGATTTACCAAAACATGGTATTGTCTTGTACGTGCATTGATAAAATGTATCACATCCACAGGACCCGTTGAATTGGTTGATGATGTGACCGGTGGATTGAAGCTTTTGTAGCTGTGGCCATTTCTTTCACCAGCTTCACCAATAGAGCATCTGAGTTGAATCCTCTATACAAAGGTGGAGAATTTTTCCAAAAATAGTTATCGTTTCTCTTTAAAACCGAGTTTTAGTTGAAAGAACATAAGAATTTGTGGATGTTTATGTAGCAGTCTCAGTAGAGTCGAAGAGATTACAATTTGAATCGTTGTAACAATTTTTTAATATATGTGATGATGGCGAAATCTTTTCTATTAATCCTAGTTTCGAACATGCATAATTCTGGAATGACAAGCGATCAATTCAATAAGTGAGCAAAACCCATAACACAATCATTATGTAACTTGTGAGACAAGCAAAATACAGAAACTTGAAACCCTAGAGGACTTGTTTGCAGGTTTTTTAGGAAATAAAACAGATAATGTTTTCATTTTTCTGCTTGCATGGTCCATTCAATTGTTTTGATGCACCGAAAGACACACAGATCAAGATGCAGAAGATTATTTGTCATTTTCAGCTCCATAACATGAATTTATCAACACAAGAGTTATTTGCGAAAATGACAAATGGAGATCGAATTTTGTAGCTGTTTTTGAAGTTTTACCCGGCTTGAATACATGAATTATAAGTATTTATCGTTGCACTCTAAATTATTTCTCCAACTTCCCGCGCTTTTAAAATACCACCACTTTGTGGAAATTAAAAACACTACGAATATACTCTAGAAAACCATGAACATTACATAAAAATCAATTTAAAAAAATATTTTTGACATTCTTAAAAAAAGAAATGAAGTCAAGTGTCATGTTTGAGACGAGTTGGATGGTATATTGCGTTAAATTTAGTTAATAGTTTGAAGGTTAGACGATATAAAACTAATTTAAGGCATTTACTTGAAATTGCCATATTTCAAAACGAAGTTCTTGATATTTATGTGTTAAATAGTTTTTAAATTAATATTCGTGTATTTGAATGGAAAAGAAAGTTATCCTACTTAAGCAAAATAAATAGTTAAATGTAAAGGATGGAGGAATGAAGTGTTGGAGGGAGACGCACTGCAACGTATCTTGGATCTCAAATCAGGACCCGAGATGTTTAGCAAATAAGGGTTGGTCATTGATGATAGCATTAGTCCATATAAAGAAATACAAACAATTAGTTTATCTTTTGTTAGACTCTCTGAGAAAATGTGGATCATATTCTTACACGATTTCTTGATTCTTACATTAATCGTAAAATTTGAAGGGAGTTTGAACGAAGTTTGAACGTTCAGCTGCACTGTTACATGTTAGGTTGAAAATAATAAAGAACATTTATTTTACAAAGAAAAAGTTAAATGCAATGGATTTGGACCCTCCTACAAAAAAAAAAAAAAAAAAGTACTTATAGAATTTGCATTGTAGGTCAAATTTAAACTTTTTTATTAATCATCCATCGAACCGAGTTGACCCGATTATTAACAAAGACTTATAAACCGGTCCGGTTTACGCGGGAAACAGTCCGGTTCGTGTTTAGATACCAACAAGATTCAACTGTCCAGAACCGTGTTGGGTTCGTGTTCGGTTCTGATTCGAACCGCTACTCTCTCTTGCTTGACCTCTTTTTTTTGTCGTTTTCTAACAGTTAACAAAATCGTCACAGTTCACACATCTCATCTTCTTCCTCGATCTTCGGATGCAAAAAAAAGTTCATGCCTTGACGCAGAGATTTGCTTCCCGAAATCTAGGGTTTCGTTTCGCGGATCTCTGCAATAGCGGACATGGAAATGGACAGCTTCACGTCATCGAGTGCGTTGGTTTCTTCGCCTTACGAGCTTCTCGTCAAGGCGTTATCTTTGATCCCCATTTCTCACTATTTGCTGGGGCTCGCCGTGGCGCTTCTCGTGTTCCTCTACGATTTCATGGAGATTCATTTTCTTCATGATTTTCTCACTGGTTTCCGAGGCGATAGGGTGGTGCTGACCTTCAGTTCCGGCTCCGAGCTGTACCAATCGGTCGCTTCCAAGTGCCGGACTCTTCACGAACGGTGAATTTTGGCTCTTGATTTTTGAACTGTAGCTGTAAATTTTGAAAATTTCGATACGTGATTCTGTTTTGGTGTTGTGGGGGGGTTCTGAACAGGTACTTGGTTACTCCTTGGCTTGCTAGTCCTCATCTGCAAACTGTTTTTCTTCATTTGCAATCAGAATTCCCACAGTTGATATGGTGGCTTCGTGATTTGAAGTACAAAAGGTGAGGACTGGTGAATTCTTGTTTTTTTTTTGTCCACCCCTTTTTGTTAGTGACTTTTGAGCTCTAATGGGTCTTCTTCTAGTTTCTCTTTTTGTTGTCATCTATATGGAGTAAGTATTTCAGTTGAAGCTTATTTAGTACTATATCATACATTATGCTGCCAGAGCTTGAAATTGGTTACCATTTTGGACATATTATAAATTTTGAAGTTGGAGATTTGTGATTTATTTTCCATGCATCGGTTGGGGGACAATGCGTGGGCAGAGTTTCTGCCGCATCATTACTTATTGAAGAAGGTTGTTTTGTCATGTCATGTCTTTTCTGAGAGCCATAAGATAAAGATATTGCCTTTTCATAACTAGGCTGTGTTGTTTTAGAATTGAGATGTGAGTGTTTGTGAAGTGGTCGCAGGAAATATGGTAAGACACTCTTGTTTCAAAGGTTTTATTGGTCTGAGCTCCACTATAGTTGAAACCGCTCTTGTGCTTCATCAGTCCAGATGACAGTAATTCCAACCCTTGGTGGGATGAAAGCAGCTCTGAAAATTTAGATCAGCATCTATTCTTATTTTTGTTTGCATGACATCTGTCTCGTAACTGATGTTTACTTTAAGAAGTTATGTGGATGTATAAATATTTTAATTTCACATCATACTTTTGGTAATTACTCGTACATTGTTGTTTCCAAAAATATGTATATGTTGTTCTGACCAGGCAGTTATTTCGAACACCTGATGGGGGAACAATCGCTTTGGATTGGGCGCTGAACTCTAAAGGTATATATATTTGTATGCCCAATCTTTTGATTTATATCAGCTCCAATATAAAAGTGGAGGTGGTGGTTGTGGATAAATAATCAGTGTATAACATACAGTTTCACCTTAGGAACATTGAAATGAGTGACATACTTTACAGTTTTCATAACCTCTATGTATTTTTAGTTATGTGCCGTGTATACTTTTCAGTAATTGATGGTGACAGTACTTCTAAAGATGATAAAACTCCGATTGTCATAGTGATTCCTGGCTTAACAAGTGATTCTGATGCTGCTGTAAGTTCTTTCTGGTTCTTGCTTTTCCTCCGTTGGTAGATCTCCAATATCTCTTGTAATTCCTCCTTTTACATTTCATCATAAAGGAGGCTTTTGAGTGAGAGAGAGAGAGAGGATTGTGGATACAGTTTAACCACATACATGATTAACTTGTGAAAGATTTCTGAAGGAGACAACCTTATGTGTTGAATCTGTTGATACATTAATCTTAGTAGTGCTCTCAAGTTTGGCTAGTGTGGTTGACTGTTCTATGCGGTAACACAGCATTAGTTCCTGCTTACAATAGAAAGAGGATTTATTTCCCATGTTTCCACTTTAGGTTCTTTTGTCCCATCTATATCCCATGAGAAGCCCTAATTTCAAATCATTTCCTTATACTTCTAATAGTATCTTTTTATTTTTTTGTCGGTTTTTATTCTTTTTACTTCTATGGTTTTGCAATTTTAGTGTAATCTATATTTACATGTGCACTATTTGACAGTACATAAAGCATCTTGTAGCAAAGATTGCCAGCAAAAGTTGGAAAGTTGTTGTTGCCAACCATCGTGGATTGGGCGGATTATCTCTAACTGTAAGTATATTCCCATCATATGATCAGTGTCTTCATAAAAAAAGATCCAAGTATTAACGGAAGTTCATTATGCAATCACATATTTTTACCCCTAACATATACTCAAGTCCTGACAATTGAGTCAAGTAACTATATGATTTGGGGAAACTAGAAATTTATAACTAAATAATACTTTCGCATTTTTATTGTGTAAGTATTTAGGAATCCAAATATAAAAGAAACGTGGACAAGTTTTGTAGAAAGGAGGGATAATCAAGAAGCCACTTTTTGTGAATAAAGTTCTCTGTAAAATTCTTGGCTGTAAACTAACCAGCCCTGTCTGTTTGTATCTTTTCTCAGTCTGATTACTTCTATAATGCTGGATGGACAGAGGATATACGGAAGGTTATTGATACTCTTCATTGTCAACATCCTGAAACTCCTCTATTTGTTGTGGGAACTAGCATTGGTGCCAATGTTCTGGTATATAAAGTTTTTTGACATGCTCTTTTATTTTTCCATGTGTTTATGCCTGATATGAAATTTCTTCAGCGGAAGGGCATTAACTTAAATTATTTTGATAAATGACCTTGTCAGGAATATTTCTTCTTGTATGTGCACACACCCATTCATGTGATTTGCTGCCGTCTTTAAATTGGATTAGATATTTTATTTGTACAGGCTTAATGGATGTCAATCAGTACATCAACATAAATGAATAATTTTTAGGCAAAAGATAAAGATCATCTAAATAATTTGAGAGTGTTGTTAATGTTCAATTAGGAAGCTACTAGAACTTAACTTACATTGAGTATTGGCTTAGGTTATTTCAGCCTAGAAATTTTTTCATGAAGCATAAGCAATTTTAAGGACAAAACAGCAACTACATGTTACTGTTCAATTTTTCTTGTGGGAGCTGTCACACATTTTCCGATATAATATATTTGTGTTGTTTCTCTTTGTCATCATTGCAGAGAATGTACGTTGTTTTTTTGTAGATAGATTTTACTTTACTAGGAGTTTTTGCTGAGCAGTTGAGATATTTTGTGTACTATCCTGTAACATCCATCGCTTCTTTTAGGTAAAGTATCTTGGAGAAGATGGGGGTAATGTTCCTATTGTTGGGGCTGCTGCTGTCTGCTGTCCTTGGGACATATTGGTTAGTATTTTCTACTGTATTAAATGTCTTATTAAGAGGTTTTGTGAGCTCATATATTATGGATTGCATCTGTTTACGCTCTTTTCATGTAAATTATGCCAAGAAGTGTGGTTATCATAGTTGAATATAATGTTGAATGTTCAAGATGTAGAGAACCATGTGATCTGTTGAAAATTAATCATCTATTTGTAATGTTGAAATAAAGAGCAATGAGGTAGTTGATATAATGTTGCATCTATTTTCATCTGATTGATCCATACCGATAGTGCTTATTTTACTTCTTGTTGTTTAAAAGTTGCTTCTGAGATTCTCTTTTAGGGTTAACATACAATTACAAAAGGATATTATTCTTGTTGATAAAGTGGCATGCTTTACTCTGCAGATATGTGACAGGTTCATGAATCGTAGGTTCGTGCAAAAATGCTATAACAGGGTATTGGCAATTGGTCTACAGGGTTATGCAAAATTGTATGTCTGCATTATTGTTTATTGTTCATTTTTGTGAATATCTCATAGTAACAACCTTTCAATTCAATTATATTCCTCTAGATTGTTTTCTTCTGATTCATCTTACTCTATCATGTCTCTGGATATTAGGATTGTTTAACATGAAGTGTGGCTTTTCCTGTAGGCATCAGTCTATTTTGGCTCGTCTGGCCGACTGGGAAAGTATCAACAAGGTCAATAATATATTTCTTTTATCTTTTATATATTTATATTTTGTATAATGAGATTGTACACAATATTACCAGTAGATGAATATGTGATTCGAAAGAATGCATCTATCGCCTTATTTACTGATGTGATCTATTTTTTTTCTCTGCGTTTTGGCAGTCACGTTCAGTTAGGGACTTCGACAATCATGCTACACGAGTAGTTGGGAATTATGAGGTTTGATTTTTACTTCATTTTTTCTCTCCATAGTTTAACAATGGGCTATTTTGATTCCCAGACAGTGGATACATATTACAGGTGTTGTAGCTGTTCTAGTTTTGTGGGAAATGTGTCAGTGCCACTACTTTGCACCAGTGCTTTAGATGATCCAGTTTGTACTGACTACTGAGGAAGCCATTCAATGGGATGAATGTAGGTGGGTAGGTTATAGCCTCATATTACATGGTAGTCTTTTTTTATGGCTTATCAGTAACCCTAGCCTCATTTTTTTCTCATCTCTCTGTCTCTCTCTCTCTCTCATTCTCTACTCTGTCTTCAATTCCGCAATCCTTTCTTCACCATCAAATCCATGGCCACAAATTTTTCCCTTCTTGAATCTGAATTCTGAAGTCCTACTTTTTTCTTTTCTGCTTTTCAAATAGTTCTGCCATTTAGATTTTTTAAATTTGTAACTTTTTTTAGTTCAAACTTTTGATTTTACTCTCTGGTTTGGGTATATGGGTTTCATTGGATTATCTAACGCGGTCTGATTTTAGTCTCTCTGGTTTGTTAGTATTATGTTGATATACTCTTCAAATGATACATGTTTATATGTTGTTGTTGTTGTTTACAAGGAAATTACTAATTTATTTAACTCTATTTCTTACCTTCCTATTGGTTTTTATCATCCATTTGTATTAAATTCATACCATTTCATTTATTTTTTCTCTAACAATTTGAACATTATTATGGGAGATGCGAAATCTATATTACTTATATACTATTTTGCATGATATACCATACAAACTTGAAGGATAAAAGAAATAAATTTATTGTGCAACATACGGGATCACCCTTTAGTATGAGTAAATTTAGTGTTATATTTTAATTAATTTAATTTAGCCTAAACAATAGAAGAGTTTGACTCATATTTTGTTTTCGTCCACACATAAAGTAAGTAGCTGGTTATGTACGCCACGGGTCATTGGCATTAAGATCATGCTTAGTTTCTGGCTAACTACCATTTTTTTTATACAGGCAAATTCGATGCAAATAATAAGTTTGCTGAAATATACATATTATAGTTAGAGATGTTTATGAGAAGATGATAAACATAATTTCTCTATTCTTACCCCTCATTGTAGTACGTGATAAGCATATAAGGATAAAAAAAAAACTAAAGAATACTTGATGAGCCCTTTTTTGGTATGAGACTCGAACACGTGAGAAATGTGTGAAGGGTGAGTAGATCTGCTGAGATTACGGTGTTGGCAAGGAGTAGGCGGCTACCTGAGAGTTGAACTTCCGACGAGAATGACTTCGAGATCTTGGATCTGCAAAACAAACACCAAAGCACGATGCAACCGGCGTTGGGGTTTCGGTTCACCGCCTCCGGCGTGAGAATCAGTGATCTGGTGCGAAAGAAGGTGACAAGCGAAACAGAGGTTTTAGAGACAGAGTTTCAGTTAGAGAAAATTGGATCCCTTCTCTTACCGTGAAGGGGGGTATTTATAGACTTACGATGACTTGGAGCGCACGGTCTAGCTGGCATGAATAGCTGTAAGTGAGCTGTTCCAGTTGATGTCTGACTGTCGCGGAGAGCTGTGTCTAGTCCTCGGCAAGTTTTCATTGTTCGGGGGAGTTGTGCGAATTTGAATTCGTCTCCCGCTCAAACAAAGGATGCCTGATATCCGTCTACTAGCGAAGACATAATCAGCGTGCCTCTCGCGTGACCGTTTTAATGAACTGGGAAGCAACTCCCTAGGGGACGGATCCTCGCTTACTGTAGAAGTATCGGGGAGTTTAGGTCACTGTCTGGTCATGATAGTCTTGGTGTGGTCTTGCTGGAGGCTTTGCTTGGGTATTGATGACGTGTCGGTAGTGCCACGTGTCAACCTCTGATTGACTACCGGTACTTGAGAATTTTTGGGCATAACAGTTGTCCCTCTACTCCGAGTGACAGTGATTTATCGGTGTTGCTTAGAGTAATCTCAAGTTACATCTGCTGAGGATACTTCTGAAGAGTCCTTACTTGCTGAGTGTTTGTATCATCTGTTTTCTTCCTGAGGACTTTTTGATGTATACAACACCGTTTCTGACAAATGCTCGCGATATCTTTTAGCGTGCTGCGGACGTCTCTGACTCCACATGTTCGCATTGGCGTCCGTTTGTGTGTACTTGCTGCGGCGCGTTGAAGCTAATCACCTGACGCGTGACGGAATCCCAACGCGTCTTTTTTCTGATTATTTCCTGACCGTTGGATTTCCTCGATCCCTGCTTTTTTCTGATGTCACTGTGCATGCGTTGGCCGCTAATGGTTGGTGCAGAGGAATGTTCAGAGTTCCTCAAAGTAGTGGGAGCCTAGGCTCATGATTCCACTACTCCTATTTCCTTACTAATTTCTTCTATTTAAACCCTTCGAGATTTCCTTCTTTTCTTTTCTCACATTGCTGCTACTGAGATTTTCCAGAGAAGAAGAGCTATTTTCTTTGCGATCCTGTGCTTATTGATCGTCAGTAATCTGCCCTTTCAGCGAAGCTTTTGCTTCTTTTGTTCAGTAAGATCCTTCGCTTTTGCATTCTAATTCTGCTCCTGGTTTTTTGGAGTTTCTGGGTTTCTGGGTTTGCTCAATTTCCATCGCCTTGCTTCTTAGCAAGCTTTCGCTGTTTTTCTCTGAATCATTGGTCGAGGACTTCGGAGAGGTCTTTCTTAGCTGTAAAGGAAGTTCCTTTATGGCGGGGGAAGAGGGGGTTTTTAAAAAGAAAGAATTTGGGG
>JAYMTA010005522.1:0-11333 GCA_036897625.1 Pelargonium cotyledonis | reverse complement strand
GAAAAAGTACGCGGGAGCCTCTATTCGGCAGCAACTACGGTGTCGCGTTGCAAAACGACTTCCTCCTCTAGAACTGCTCCGGCCCTCAAATATTCAGCAGCATCAACGGTGAGTTGGAGAGGAGAGAGAGAGATTGAGTGGCACATCTCTATAAATTTGAGAAAAGGATTAGGGCAAAATGGTAATTTCACATATTTGAAAGAAAATTAAGGGCAAAATGGTAATTTTAGTTATATATATTTTAAAAAATAATTTTTTATTATCACGTCAGCGTTAGTTAACGGAATTTGTTAAAAGGTTGACGGTAGGAACCAAGACGGAACAAATTTTCATTTTTAAGCTACCACGGAACTCACGGAACTACTTCAAGTTTAGTAACTATCAATAAACAAATTTGATAGTTCAGTACTACTAGGATGTTTTTCCTTATATTTACTGCACTTGAAATATCATCAACGCTCACTCAAACCTCCCACACGCACTACATTCTGCTTTCTGCTAAAAATGGCATCGTCCTCCATTCTCAACCTCCAGCAGGTACTACACTCTCCAACCCCAACTCTTGCTTTAATAATTTCTCTCATTCTCATAAATTCAATCAAAACCCACCATTCATTTTTACCTCATTTTTATCAGCTAATTTTAGATTTCCATAACTTACCCAACTGGGCAGTGAATGTAGTTTCATCACTGTTTGTATTTTTATGGACTGTAATGCTGCAAACTGTGGAACACATATAGTTGAACTGAATTGGGTATTGTTTATTTTTGGTTTAACTGCAATGGTTTACCTGAAGCACTGTGGATTTTAGTTTTCATTAATCAATAGTGCAAACTGTTGATATATAATTTTGTGATTTTATGACTTGTTGAATTTGAACATCCTAAGTTTTGAGTTTCTTGTAGAAATAATATAAAAAAATTCAGCTATAAGTTCAGTGTGTAATAAAGGGAATCATGTAAAGGAGAAAGAGCAACTCAAATTTCCTTCATGAGTTGCTTCTTCTTCTCATTTGAAGTTGATATCACCATATTATTGAACGGTTGTCGTTTGTGCAATGTGGTCATCATTTTGTGCTGAATGTTTGAGTTTCACGACTGAGTGAACCAAAACTGCAGGGTTCTTTGTTACCCATTGGTACAAAATTTTCTAAGAAACCTTTACATCCTGGAGTGCTGTCCGTTCCTCTGCCTAAACCATTTCTTCAAATTAATGACAGACCGAGATTCTCTTATTACCTCCAAAGCCCTGCCCATCTCTCTTCGAGAGCCTATAGAGCACCTATAGTAGCACAAGCAGGAAAGCAAAGTTGGGACATCGGTAGATTTTTAAAGACAATACTGTTCTTCAACGGACCGCCATCACCTGCTAAGGTTACTATTCTAACTTACATCTCATCACTGGGAGACCTTTCACCTGACAATAATTTATACTTTTGTTCAGTTCTTTGAATTTCTGAACGAGAAGCTATCCAGTCCATCACCTGGAGAATCAGCGAAGCCAATGGAACCTTCTGGTATTATCCTTGTTGCTGGGGCTACTGTGGGTGTGGGTAGAAGAGTAGTTGATGTTTTGAGGAAAAAAGGCTTACCTGTCCGAGCACTGGTATGCTTCTGTTGCCTTGCAGCTGTTCATAATACGATCCCAGGAGACATAAATGCATTTCTGCTACCATTTTTCAGTTTATGGTAGCTTCATATTTTTCCTGACATATTTGTTTATCTGCTGTTACTTATATCAAGTTTCTCTCAGGTAAGAAATGAAGAGAAGGCAAGAAAGATGTTAGGCCCTGATATCAATTTGGTGAGCCAGCTTTTTATATCATGTTAATATCTTTGATGAAGTTCTTACATATACATTTCCACTGTATGATCAATAATAACGTTTACTTGATGCATAAAATTCCTCGCTTTGTAGCCCCAAGATGACTAGTTAGCTTGCTACAAATATTGTAGCATCAGTGATTCAGTACCATTTGCATGTTGCTAATGCCTGGCTGTTTCTGTTTTAAATGATAAATTCAGATCGTTGGAGACATTACAAAAGACAGTACTCTGTCTCCCGAGTACTTCAGAGGAGTGAGGAAAGTAATTAATGCCGTATCTGTCATCATTGGTCCAAAAGAATGGGACACACCAGACAGGGAAAAATACAGCCAGGTAAGCTGAGCTTTTTTGTGAACATGACGACAATGAACACTTTTAATGTATATGTAGGCTTTAATTACAAATCTCGGTCTTACCATCCAATCCATTACTCATTTTGTTCTTTAAGCGCTTATAAATTTTGTTTACTCTTCTCTCAGGCAACTGACACTCCAATATGGTTTGATACAGGGAATCAAATTCTTTGAACCAGAGGTGACAAATTGTTCTATTTCTAAAACTTAATTCTAACTTAATTTGCGTTCACCATGTAATTTGTAGGTTAAAGAGACATGGTTGTGATAATCCTGACACTTTATCTTTTTGATGAATGCAGATTAAAGGTGATTCACCAGAAATGGTGGAGTACGTCGGGATGAAAAATTTGATTAATGCTTTCAAGTGGAGTGTTGCACTTCGAAATGGAAAACTACTATTTGGATCTGAAGGTACACTCTTTTGTCGGTGGACAATGCTGATAAGCATGCGTGTCATTGCCTATTTGTGAGATTAATTTTGGTTTTAAAAAACGTAAAATGTCAACTAAATGTGCTTGAAGTGGAGCGATTAGGGTCGAAATACATTGCCCATATGATACTGTGGAAGAAAAATGACGTTATCGAACATGGGTATAGTCTTCAGCTGTATTATAAACTTTTTAGCATTGCATTTATATATTTTCCATGCCCCCTATATTGTGTTTATGCTTTGCACAAGTAATTGAAAGTCCATGTTTGATTGACACCAGATAATAACTGCTCATACACGTATGTTGATGATCAGCTGAATTATGGGAAAAATATATCAATAAATGTGTGTTTGATGATTTTTGGCCAGAAAACAGCGTAGTTGAAGTGCAAAGTCTGTTGTAGAATTAAAAGTTGGGCAGTTAGTCATGTTCTTAGAGTAGTGGATTGAGCAGTCCATGTTCCAAATCTTTGACTTAATGGGACTAACTGCGCTCTTCCCCTTCTCGATTTACCAAATCATTTCCCTTGCTCCTTATAGCTGTGGTAGATGATGGATGTTCTTTCTTCAGTTAGAAAAATAAATAAAGAACTGTTATGCGATAATTGCTTGCACTCGACACTAACTTTTTTTTATTTTTATTTTACTTTTTCTTTACTTTCCAGAGAATAACTTTAGAGAACTTTCTTGGGGTGCTTTGGATGATATTGTTATGGGGGGAGTTAGTGAAAGCACATTTCAGATGGACCCAACTGGCAGTGAAAATGGTGAACCAACTGGAGTTTTTAAAGGTTTGTTGAACGCAAAACCTTGACACAAGTGTCTGTATTATCTTACAGTTGACTGATTCCAGTAGAATTGTGAACTCCATTATCTTTATGCCAGTGAATTGCTTATTTGTTCCTCTTTTTTTTATTTTTTTATTAGGTATTGTTTCCACTGCAAACAATGGCGGCTTTACTAGCATAAGAACAAAGGTGAAGTGCATCATTTTATCTTAGATTTCTCAGTGTCTTTGTGATATATATGCTTTGTGTTTCCTGCGTATATGTAATAAGTAGGTTGGTTACACCTTATATGATACATGTCATCAGGGGGGTTCTTTGTATTTTAACCTCACAATTTAACCATTCATGGGTACAGACTTTTGGCTTTGTGTGTGAAAACACATTCCTGACTTTACATGGAAAAATTGTTTTCCTTTGGAAAATAGGCTGGTTGTTGTTTGTTGTCTTACCTTACTGATTTATGGTAATCAAAATTCTTTCTATAATTATATAGAATGCATCAGTCATGATATAGTCTAACCAATCTTTGCAGCTTTTCACGTATCCTTAGCATTTAAGCAATGATAGAAGCACGAAGGATTATGACTTTATGGTCACGAAAATGGCTTTGGAGTGGGAATCTCATTCTTAATTCCCATTTATATTCCTATTGTTTTAAATCCAAACGATAGCTTAGTCTATAATGATAAATTTCTTTATTTGGACCTGATTGACAAATGACAGACCTATGTGAAAGAAAGACCATTTATATCTTTCTATTTTCAGAATTTTTCAGCACCGCAGGATCTTTCTGCATATGATGGTTTGGAGCTGCGCCTTAAAGGTGATGGTCGTCGATACAAATTTATTGTTCGCACAAGTACGGAATGGGACACTGTCGGTTATACTGTAGGCTTCGATACTGTCGGAGGCCAATGGCAGTCAGTAAGCGACAAATTACCACCTCAATTGTGGGTTTGATTGACGATCTGTATTCTCAACAGTGATTTATTGTCCTTTACAGATACGCTTGCCGTTTTCTTCTTTGAAACCCATATTGCGTGCTCGAACTGTACCAGATGCTCCACCATTTGACCCAAGCAATATTGTATCTTTGCAGGCATGTTCACATCTTTGCTATTTATTACTTTTGTTTTATGAGCTTTACCATGTTTCTGATGATGACTACCAATTTGTTACAGCTCATGTTCAGCAAGTTTGAATATGATGGAAACTGAATCCAACTTTTGTTGAAGGCGCATTTCAACTCCCATTGTCACACATATGAGCATATATAAAGGATCCTATAACTCCCAGGTTTTACCTTTTTTTCTTTTCTTTTCTTATATCCTATTATTGTAAACCTACCACTAGTTAGGGTTGTGCCAGACTGGGACCGAACTGGACCGGACTGAATTTTAAGAAATATCCGAGTGGAAGATCGGACCAGTTACTGTTAGGTCATCAAGACATGTTAGGCCAAGTGGTTAAAACACTTTGGATTCCCTCTGTGGTCTCAAGTTCGAGCCTCCTTGCATACGGTATGAGGTGAGAATTGTGGGGTGGGGTTTAGGATGATGCTCCCTTTGGAGAATGAGAAACATTATTACTTTGAGTACGATGTCCCGTTGCTGATAAAAAAAAGAAGTTACTATTAAGTCCTGGACTGGACCAAATCGAAATAAATTGAAATTTTTTGAAAATTTACATTTTTAATAGATTTTTTTTTTAAAAGAATTAAATGTAGAATTGAAGAGAAGTGAAGTGAGTGATAATTAATGGAGAAAACTGTACCTAAAGCATTAAAAATATATTTCAAAAATAAATTCTAAAAGAAAAGTTAAACAAAATATAATTTGGTCCAGTTTGAATTTGGACCAGGACTGGCCGAAACATTTTGCAATGGACCATATATACCAAAGACTGGACCGGAACTATTTGGTCTGGGACCAATCATGCACACTTCTCATATGATTGCTTCATTTGCAGGTTTGTTCATGTGGGCTCTGCAGGAGTTACACGACCTGATAGACCTGGGCTTGATCTAAGTAAGCAACCTCCTGCTGTCTGCTCGAACAAGGAATTGGGATTCATCCTCACATTCAAGTTGAAGGTTTAATTCTATTTCCCGCCTAGACGATGACTCTATTTCTACTACATGGACTAGTTAAATGTTTTTACTTTTCTTTTTTGGAGTAGAATGTTCTAAATTTGAAAAATTCTTTGAACTGCCACATCCTATCTTTCTTATACTACATTTTTCTGACAAGTGATTATTACTAGTTTTACCCGGTTAACTACATATGTTGAAATACAAAATTTGATTATAATAAATTATTTCAGAAGCTGATCTCAACTGGCCTCCAAAGATGTTTTATCAAGATTAGTTAAATGAAATAAGGCTCTCATGTTGGGCAATTCTTACCAGGGGGAGGACATGATACGTGAAAGTGGGATTCCATACACAATTGTACGGCCTTGTGCATTAAC
The DNA here is from genome assembly GCA_036897625.1 of Pelargonium cotyledonis. NCBI lineage: Eukaryota > Viridiplantae > Streptophyta > Magnoliopsida > Geraniales > Geraniaceae > Pelargonium > Pelargonium cotyledonis. The sequence goes on along the minus strand of JAYMTA010005522.1, from coordinate 5,463 downwards.
TGAGGAGCCTGCTGGTGCAGAACTCATTTTCGATCAAGGAGACAATGTAACGGTATTGAAACTATCAAAGCTAAACTATATTAAATTATTAAATATTAAGTGCCTGTGTATGTTGATTGTGTTTCATCATTTGTTGTGAGCTGATTCATGCAAAGATATCAACACGAGTGATCTGTTCCTCACCTTAATTAAGCTCTTTGTGTTTTTATTCATAATTGATTATTTTGTGAAAATGATATATCCTTCATAGGGGAAGATATCAAGGGAAGAGGTTGCTCGGATATGTGTTGCTGCTTTGGAAAGCCCGTACGCATGTGACAAGACATTTGAGGTCAGTTTTAACGACCCCTTCAGCTATGTGTGCCAACTTGATGTAACTTGAAGAAACATCAATACCTTTGCTCTTGAAAACCCGAGGAACATTAGTTGCTAATACGATTAACTTATGAGAAAATCCTGGAGCTAGCATAGCAGGTTTAAGTCAATTTTTAGAATAATGCCTTGCACATCTACTGCCAGTGTGTGTTCTCATTGTCAACACTAAATGGGAGATTAATAAGATTATTACAAAAGAAAAATAGCTACAGTGAGAATTCTGATAGATGCCGATGGGCTTTGTTGCACCAATACCGACACGGACACGATTCGGACATGGATTCACCATTAAAAAATAATAAAAAACATGCAACATGATAGTTAATTTTATAATGAAGGATATAATATATATTTTATATGTAACAAATTATTTGTATCTGTGGGGTTTAATTGTATTGAAATTAAACTAGATAGTATGCCAAACTAAAAATTAACATCGTATAAGCAAACAAGTCCATTTTCGACAAACAATCAAATCAAATAAGCAGTAAATTTGTTAACATAATTCAAATCAAATGAGCAAATCAACTCATTACGACCCATATTCATATCGTCAAACTTGACCAACACAAATAATGTCCCACAAACAAATATTAAAAAGCAAGTCATTACAATCTATTATCTATGGGCTAAATAACTTGGGCTTTTCTTTGTACTTACAAAAATAATCTATTACAATAATGTCAAGCATGCTGGGGACTTGTCGGATTTAATTTTTAATTTTCACACTTTTATTTACCGATTCGTGTGTTGGACTCGACGCTTTGTTGGAGGAAAGTTAGTGCTTTGTAGCTGATGGATAATGGTTTTCTTTTTTAGCAAAGTCTTTGTGACAACTGAATGTTTTCATTTTCACTGTTTGGTTGATGGCACTAAACGGAGGAATTTGCTTAAATTATTATTTCCCTATGTTACAGATTTCGTAATTCCATGTCCAAATAGAAATATCAAATGAAATGATGGCACTAGATGCAAATAGGAAAGGTTATTTATACTTTCCATATGTGAAAGTATTTGAAACATTGCTTCAGCTTTATTTGTGTCAGTGACCTCAAGTAGGTTTCCTCATGAACTTCACAAGTTACTTACATGAGAACAATTCCTTTCAGGTGAAAAGTGTTGTTCTGCTCAGTGAGCCATTCACTGTGGACCCTGAAAACCCGCCTCCCGAGAAGGACTATGATGTATATCTCAAAACATTGAAAGATGGCATTACAGGGAAAGAAGCTCTCAAAAAAAAGTCCAGTTCCAGTCTGATACCGGTTGATAGCATTCTCTCTTGAATAACCTATTCTGTAAGCCAAACAAGGGTTCTAATTATTTACTTTCGAACTATAGAACAAAAGTTGTTTTAGGGTTTCAAAATAATATGGTGGGGTAATTGCGGAATACTAACCTGTAACCACCTAGTATGTCCCAAAACAAACGATTTACAACCTATATGTTTTCACCTAGTCTGTAAATCATCTATTTTACTGGATAAATTCTCTCTTTCATTATGTGCTTTGCATATGATATTCTCTGATATCATAAATATCATATCTGAATACAAAACTTTGGAGACAAAATGTAAGAAGATGAACTGAAATATTAATGGGGATTAGGTTTGAGTTCTTTTGAGATTGTACGAGTATTTTGGAAATTTAAGAATAAGATAATGTCATGTACTTTTGAGATTGTACGAGTTGTATTTAGAAGTTCAGTTTACCATATCAATTGGTCCCGGATCTTTCGGGTGCTAGGGCAGTAACCATATCTATAATCCATCCATTTATGCTCATCCATGTACATTTGACCGCATCAAACTTCTATTTCCTTTTGCTGGTATCTTGTTGAGGAATAGACGATAGAAGATATGAATTCGGTTTACGCTGGAATGGTAGTCTTGATGCAGATTTTCGAGCAATTACATATATTGTATACATGTAAGAATGAATACCTAAACTAAGAAGCCAAACACTACAAATGTTACATTTCACATGTTTAGCTGTGAAGATGACTGGAGTGTGCAACAGATGATGAACTGAATATCAAGGAAATGAATGATTTGTTATTTCATACAATTTCCAAGCATTAGCGTATGAAAAAATGAACTTCTCATTATCTTATAATCAATCTTGGTTGGCCTTAAATTTGCACAAAAGCAAAACTTGTATCCATTTAAGCACTTTCGGCTAAGTTTGATTGAATTTTTCTTGTTCAATTTTTGTTTGAAAATATGTAACTTCCCTTTTTTTTTCTTTTCCGGTCTAAACCATGAGCTTCTTGAGCGGGCCGGCAAACTCGTAGTTAACACCTTTAAACTGTTTTACAACACCCAAGTTAATCCTTATTCGAGGGCAAGTCACAGTTAAAGCTCACCATTTTCCTCAGGGGTGTGTTGAGCGGGGATGAACGCAAACGCTCTTCCTACTCACGTAACTTGTGAAGCCAACTATGTCACTACCTTTGGGTGTAAGTTTCTTTTAATAAAAGTATGAATCGCTTATAAAAATATATTGGCAAGAAGTGATGTAAGATTACATGCCTCTGGATTTTTCAGTATCGCTAATTATGATGAATTGCCTAGAGTACAGTTTGCACGACTGTGCATTACATAAGCACCATCCAAGGCCGGCTATTAGGGAGTGCAAGATGAGCACTTGCACAGGGCCCCCAAACCTTAGGCCCCCCAAACCTTAGGCCCCGCATTATGTTGTGCCGAAGAATCTAAACCACCCGACACCAAATTGAAACCGAGTCGAAATCGAGGCGAAATTGACCTCTTATAAATAGATCTAACAATGATCTAAACACTTTCATATTTCGATTGAGTTTGAAATTATAGTTTTTATAACATGTCTTTTATTGGGTTTTGAGAAGTGTTAAAATTTTGAATATGTTTATATTTGGTTGGTTTGAAATTAATAAAATCGAAACCGATTGATTTTTAACCAAACTGATTAATTTAGTGCGACTTAATTGTAATCTTCGGCCGATTGCAGATTATAAAAATAAAAAACCGCATATTGCGGTTCTTAAACACCCCTAGCCTATACAAAAGAGTTTTGGCTCTTTTTACCGTGGTCTAGTGAATTAAATATTATAGTCAATCAAATTTTACTTTTTAAGTTTAACAATTTACAGATTACGGTATATAATTGTAACCGGCTGATTGATTTCAATTAACTTATCGAGTTTAATTTTAGTTCACGGTCGGCCATGATTTGACTTTTTTAAAGGTACAAATTTTAATTTTGGCACATGCGGCGCCCTTAAAATGCTTGAGACGACCCTGCTTAAATGGATAGTTGATCCCTTGAGTCGTCGTTAAAATTAGTATGAACAACATTTGAAGAGAAACTCGAACATAATAAGACTCGGGGGAACAAACTTCTTAAACCGCTTAATGTATATATATATATATATATAACTAAACGTAGATCAGTTCCCATAAAAATTTCTGGTTTATGCATTTGTAATATCAAGTTTTGTACTTAAGTACGTAGGCTTTCGAAACTAATCAATGGAATAGGAAAATTCAAAAAAAGCTCTTTACATGGAACCAAGTACAACCTTTGCGCCTCTTTGGGGTCTCCATGACATGCCTGAGCTTCGCAACCATTTCTTGGTCTGTCAAGATCCTATCCGGAGAGTCCAAGAACACATTTCTCCGAATGAGAGGAGACCACAGACCGCTCTGCTCGTAGTTGAAGTCGAATTCGGATGCATCGAAGAACTTCCTGAGAAGGCGGTCGGAGACAGAGCTCGAGACCAGTTGGACTTTCTCGGACGGAGATGAGGTTTCGGTGATGGACATTTGAGAAAACATGCATGCAGCAACAAGGAGGACTAAAAGGAAAACATTATATTCTTGGAAATGTGTTTTGGAGACATTCATGTATGTTGTTTAAGATATAAAATAATGTTGGAAGTATGATAAAGACGTGCATGGCTTTATGCACAATCATTGAGAGGTCGTGGGTCGCATTATTATAGTTAAGGAGATCTCTTGGTTTTTGGTTCTGGCTCAAGATCAACAAAGTTTGCTTGGTGGATATTGTTATGGACCCTCTTAAAAATAGTTTGAGGCCGTCAGGCTTCAGTTTCGGTTTTTATAGCACATATATTACTTCATGGTTAATACATTAATGTCTTATGAGAGTCAAAACTTCCATCGAACCATCCACTTATTTACATCATTTTGTAGTTTTTCCTATATGGCTTGTGTAAGAAGTTTAGGAACTTGAGTTATGTAGAAAGCTTGATCCTTGTCTTTTGTTGGAAGTTTAGATCCTTCGTTTGTGTAAGAAGCTTATATTCTTGTTTTATGTATGAAGTTTATAACAGGAATAAGTACACACTAGATGGAGTCCCCGTGCGATACACGCGGGTGTTTATGGACAATTTTTTTTTTCCTATTAGCCAAAATATTGTATGTTAATATATATAAAAATTGTATGAACAAAAATGGTTTTTTATGATGGACTCGAACAACCATTTTTTGCCGTTTCTTATGTCGTTGTTTTAAAAATGTGTTATTTTCATCTGTTGAGCGATTTGCATATGTATTGACTCTTCAATTGTGAGAGTCTCCAATTTTATTTCTGGTCGTCAAGTTTAAGGTGTCTCAGAATATCCTCCAAGTGTAGTTCCTACTCTGATTAGTGATTTGAATTAGTAAAGTTTGTTATTTTACTTTCAAAAAAAGCATAAGTTATTCATGACAGTACTGATGAACACATACCATAAACTAAATTAGCAAAAAGAAATTCAACAAATAACTTAAAAATGATGAGTAATCATGTGTTAGATTAACAAACAAAAAATAGTTTTATGCGAAGATAGAAAAGACAAAACTCATTACATAAGTTTTTATTTATCACATTGTCATCATAACCAAAATGTTTAAAAGCATAAAATGCATTAAATAAAGTGATCAAAGAAAATTTAAATGAAAAATGATATTAAGATGTAACAAAAATAAGAAGAATTTAATGGTTAAAATAATTATCCAATTTTCAAAAAATCACATTCCTTACCTTACTAAATTAAATTACATATGGTTTACCAAAATCATTTATTATTTTAAACTGTATATTTAAAATT